>VSMD01058432.1:0-13160 GCA_008750895.1 Mirza zaza | reverse complement strand
TGACTGAGGGAAGCAGGGAAAAATCACCATCAGGAACTGAGTCGACTTTTTGAGGTGTGGGGTACTTGTTTGTCCTCATTGTGATTGGGCAGAGGATTTCCCTGCACCTCCAACCACTTTGGTGAAGATGCTTGAGGAGCAGATGTATTGTAAATGTGTGTTGTTGTGTTGTGTATGTGTGTGTGTGTGTGTAGGTGTAGAAAGAGAGCATTCTTCAGCAAAAAGAGCAAGGTATAGACAGTGTACTGAGTATGCTAGCACTTGTGTACAAAAAGAAGAGAGAGAGAGATCTTTAAATATATACTTTGCATATGCAAAGAATGTTCCTGGAATGCACAAGAAACTATAACAGTAGTTGCCTCTCAGAGCCTGGGAGAAGGAGGTCAGCAAAGACTTTTAATCAAATACCCTTTATACTATTTGAGTTTTACTTTAGGCATGTGCTACACAGGACCTATTCAAAACACATTTTAAAGAAGAGGGAATTCCGGTTTATACGATGTCCTTTCTCTCTCTCCCTCCTCTCCTTCTCCCTCTCTCTGCAAACTGTGAATACTGCCTAAACAGAATGGCCTCTGCACACATGCCTCAGATTCATCCTGGAAGCAGATGACCTTTTTTCGTTGTTGTTGGAAGTAGGGAAAGAAAAAAGAAATCAAATGTCTAAAACTCCCACGTCTTCCAAAATCACAGAACACAGTTCTGCCCTGGTCTTAGTCCCAGCCAAGGAATATTTCATTTCCACATTGAACATTCATTTTCCCTTGAGCCAATCAACTCACTTAAAGGCCAATGGGCTCAGCTTTCCCCGCACATTTGATCCTCCTTTGGGCAAAATGGGAACCAGTTTTTTCCACTAGACCTACAGGGAAACACTCCTCAGAAACAGAACCAGGTCTGGGCATGGACCTCACAGGGGCAGGCGGCAGTGTGCGGGCTTGACCCCAAGATCCTCCCAGCACAACCACGCATGGTAGAAATATGTTCAGGGGGTCCAGCTCTGCCTGCTTTTCATAGCTGGCAGGTCCTGGGCAACAGAGAAGGAGATCCAAAGGGGACTGACTGGGTGAAGCGCATACGGTTCAAATGGGTCAGGTGGATCTTGTATTGATATGGAAAACGTGTAAGAGGTGCCAAGAAATGAAAAAAGCAGGTTACAGAGCCTATTTACAGACACTCTAGAAGGACGTTCATCAAAATCTTCCCAGCAGCTTGTTGGGAAGAGCAGAGGTGTTGTAATGATGATGGCACATTTGCTTTCTGTATTATTTGTGTGTGTGTGTGTGTGTGTGTGTGTGTGTGTGTGTGTGTGTTACAATGGGCATGCATCTTTAAAAAAACAAAACACCTATTGAATCGAATTTAACAGGTGGTCAAGGAGCCGGGAGCACGACTATCCAGATGGTTGGGGAGGGGTTGCAGAATCTCAAGAAAATATTGCCAACCTTAGTGAGCCCTAGGTGGGGTCTTTGCCTAGGACTGGAAGACCCAGGGACTCTGAGGAGAGAGGCACACCAAGGACAAGCCCAAATGACCTAGTACAGGGCTGCCCAAACTGCTCCGTGCCGTGCATCGCCTGGGGACCGTGGTTTACATAGATTTTGTTTCACTGGTGGACCCGAGACTTTGTATTTCTGACAACACCCACGTCTGTCCCGGGACCACGAGGGTCTGGAGAGGTGCACGGGCGCGCGGAGTCCTCCTGAGGTTCCTGGCTCTCCAGAGCTGGGCATGTGTCATTTTATTAATCGGAGAAAATCAAAAATAAAATTCAGAGGTAAGTATTGGAGGGGAAATGAGGAAAAAAAGAGAAGGGAGAGGAACAGAGCGGGAAAGCGGAAAGGGAAAGAGGAAGGGGACCAGCCCGAGAGCGCGGGCAGCCTCCGATCCTTCCCGCCCCAGACCCAATCCAGGACCCAGGCTGGGCGCGCTGGGAGGGCGTCCCCACCCTCTCCCCCGCACCCCCAACCCGCCGCCCGGCTGAAGCTGCGGGCCGCTGGTCCAGCACGGTGGCGATTTGCGGCTCAGGCCTGCAGCCCTGCGCTCCCGCGGCGGGGCCGGCTGCCGGCGCGCTCGCTCCCCAGCTCTGCGGGGCCGGGCTAGGGCTGGGGAGGCCGGGCGGCGCGTTCGGGCGGAGCTGGGCTAGGGAGCCGGCGCGAAGGACCCTAATCTGGTCCCCTGCAGCGCCATCCATCACCGCGGCTGCGTCTCGCCAGTGCCCTCTTCCTTCCCGCGGAGGCCCGGAGCAGCCAGAAGCCCGCGCGCAGCGGCCGGCCCGTCGCCGGCTCCGCGGACCCTGGACTCGCGCGGGAGCGTAGGGCGGCCCCTCCGTCCCCGAGGGACGGAGAGCCGCTCCTGGGTGTCAGTCCGTCCCGGGGTAACCTGAGGGGCAGGGCCGTAGATATGGGAGGAGCATCCGGGAGGGGCGAGTCGACCCTCAAACGGACGCCGGGTTAGGCTTGGGAGGAGGAGGAAAGGGTTGTCACCCCGCCCCGTAAGGCGGGCAGTGAGCAGCCTCCGGCTGCAGCGGGCATTTTGGGGACTCGGTTAACTAGGGGGAGATTGTACCACTGTTCCCGTCTTTTGCCGTGTGTAGAAACTCGGATAAAACTCTGGGCAACCGTCTTACCTCCGGCCCTTACTTTCGATGTACTGAGCCCTTCTGGAGCCGGTGTGCTCTGGGCCCGGGCATGCGAGGCGAATTCAGGCTCAGTGAGGACCGTCAGGGAGCTCCCTGGCGGGCGAGGGAGTAGGGAGGAGCCAGACGCGGGTGGCGGGGAGGGGCGCTGGGTGCTAGAGGGGCGGAGGGTCCTTCCCAGGCTGACCTCTGAACAGCTAGAACCGGACACACAGATGGGGATGGACGGGAGGAAGGGCGGTGAGGGACGGAGGTGGCGGGGAGGAGGGGTGGGGAGGAGGCCGAAGATGAGGAAAGAGCAAGAGCAGCACCCACTGGGTGGGGAGGGCCGAGGATTAAGAAGCAGGCAGGGACCAGGTCAGGACCCCACAGGCCGTTAGAGGGCTTGGACGTGATCCTGAAGGTGATGGGCAGACATCATATTGCCACCTACACGCGCAATGGTGTGGTCTCTCCATGAAACGTCCCCCCCCCCACATAACAAGCCAGGGGTCCACTCAGTGTTCGGTACGCCGAGGGGAGGGCTTCCACGCCCTCCATGCGTGCAGCCACCCCCAGGGCCGTGTCCCAAATGCAAGCACGTCCTGTCACCTAGTCATAGTCTGGAGTCTCCAGCGCTCAGAGACCCGCTGTCCCCTCCCACCCACGGTCTGCTGTGGCCCCCGACCTAGTCGAGGTTGTCCGGTCCCCCTTATAACCGAATAGAGCACCCCCACCTCACAACTGCACCCGGCCGGGGACACCCCCACAGGCTCTCCCCTGTTCGCCCTGACTCCCACTCTCCGGATTAATCCCAGTTTGGAGAAGGGAGTGGCCTCCAGAGGGGCGGCCACCTGGGTCGGGGAAGTCTGGCTTCGGCTGGGTCAAAGCAACAGTTTGTGCCTAGTGTCTCCTGGATGGGGGGAGGGGGCGGTCGGATGAGGAAGGGGGTGTAGGAAGAATCCACAGAAAACCGAGGGACGTGGGAGGCAGTGGGCTGGAGATTGAACCTCAGCCCTGCTATGACCTCTACTCTTCGGTATTTTCATCTGTAAAATGGGAACAACGTGCCTTCCTCCTAACCCCAACGGGGCTGTTCCTAAGCTGAGCTCAGTAAAAGTTCTATTCTGTCACCCTTCAGTTCTATCCCTACGTCATTCCACTGCAGACTTGCGGGGTGGGGCAGGTTAACTTCAATGGCGCTGATCGTTAGGGTAAGCGACTGTCATGCTTCCTTAAGAGGAAGGGAGGGTGATCCCCACTGAGGGGTTTTGGGGGGGGGTGAGGGGTTGTTAGTTTGGGTTATGTTAGGTTGCTCTTTTGTTTGTTGTTTTCCTTTAGCTTCCCTGGGTGCGGCATCCCTCTTGGTAATCTCTGGGCATTCCTCTCGAATTCTCCCTGTGCCCAGCCTCTGCTGACGCCCAAGCCTAAGCCAGGCCAGGGCCAGGGGCCCTGGATTCACAGCACCTCACAGTCCCTCAAACAGACTATCCGCAGACTACAGAAATTGCAAGGGGCAGGTGCACTGGGCCCTTCCCATGCCCTCCGAATCAAGTGGCAGACACACTTACAGGCCACAGGTAGCTTCTAGAAACCCACTCTACCAATGAGAACCTGAGGCCAGAGAGGGGACAACTAGAGATCTCTAAGTCTCTGATGTCCACACTCCTGCCTGCCTCCCAGCACCCCAAGGCCCTCTCCCTGGACCTGCTCATCTCCTTTCGGGGACCCTGGGCAGCTGAGCATCAGTGTCCCAGTCTGTAAAATGGGAGTGATACCTGCCTTCTAGGGCCAGCGAGAGATTAACTAAAATGAAGTCTTTCAAGACATGCCAAGTTCCTGGCATAATGTAAAGCTTGCCTTTAAGCGGTCATAGTTGTCATCGGATGGAAGTCAGCAGATCAATCATTCTAAAGGCTCCCATACCACCTGAAATCCGGACGGCAGACCTCAGGGTTTATTGTGTGCACCGAATAAACACAGAACACACCTTCGCCCACCTTTATGTGTATTTTACTAGCCATGTGGCATACCAGCCTGCGTGCATATCTGCACGCAGGTGCATTCAGAAGTATTTACCCAGCACGTGCCAAGTGCCGGGACCTGTAGTCCCCGCTGGAGTCCGGGACACTGGCATGACCCTGGACGACTCCCGAGCTGAGTTTTGCAAGGAAGACAGCCATTTGTTTTGCAGAGTTCTGAGTTCTGAGGGGTCATGTCGCCCACGTTCGGGCGCCAAAAGCTGTCGTTCCGCATGCCTCCTGGCTTCCGGACCAGGAGCGACGGCTGAAACGCTTTCCTTTTCTTTCCGGTGTCGGGAGCCTGGCCTCCCACCGCCACTCCTGGTCAGCTCTGTGCAAGGACGTCGCTTTCCTTGGCAGCCCGGCCGAGACGCCGCCTGAATGAGAGCAGGGACTCGGAGAAGGGGAGGGAGAGAAGCAGAAAGGCCGGGGAGGGACCCGGGAGGGACCCGGGAGGCAGTGGGAAGTCTGCGCCCCGAAGCTCCGCGCTAGCCCGCCCGCCCGGCCCGTTGGGCACAGGCTCCTCCCGGGCCGCCAGGAGGCCCGGCAAAGGCCGGCCCCGACGCGCACCCAGCCTTTTGTGGGAGGGAAACACAAAGGAGGGGAAAAACGCGTCTTCCGTTTTGACCGAGGAGGCCAACAGCTCCAGGACGCCCGGGCCAGCCAGGAACTCCCGGAGCCCGGCCGATCAGCCTCAGCAAGCGAGCGCTCAATCCCCCGGGAAGGGGCTGCGGCCCGCAACACGCGCCACTGGGAGCCGCGGCGCCCGGGACCTGCCCAGGCCGTTCCTGCCAGGCGCCAGGCGTAAGACCCGGCAAGTGCTGGGGACGCATCCACGACACGCGAGGACAAGCGCCGGTGGCCCGGCTCTAGTTTCCGATTATTCCTGGGAGGCGTGGGGGAGGGGTACTGGAGACTGCCAGAGGTGCTCAGCGTCCGATTTGTCCCCGGGCTAAAGGAGCCCACCGGGACACAGACCGCCCCTACCTCCCAAGCTGCTCTCTGCCGCAGGGAGGAGACTGGGGCAAGTCTGCGGGGAGAAGAAGGGGCTCGCAGCCTGGAGCTGCCAGCCTGAGCTCTGGACGTGCGGAGTGAGGACCGCGAGGTGCCGCTGCGCAGCCCCGGCACTGCCGCAGCTGCTTCGGCTCGGTGGCGCGGGCCCAGGGCCGGGGGGCGTCCTTAGGGGCGTCCACGAGGGGACTCGGCGAGCAAGCCAGCTCTCCTGCCTTCGGACTCTGCCTTCTAGGCTCTAGACTCGCGCGGTGCCGGGCCGGGCCTCTAGGCTTTCACCCCTGCCCCAGCTCCAGCCACAGTAGCAAGCGCGTAATGAACCTCAGACCGCGCGCTCCCTCCGACGCCGGCTGGACGCAGGACAGACACCGGTGAGAAGCTGCAAAAGGAGAAACCCGGGTTCCCCGACGCGTGCCGGCGGCTGACTAACCTCAGCCGCAGCAACCAAGACGTAGCGCCTGCTGCTGTTTATTAGATACACGAGCAGGCCCTCAACTCCGCGCCCGGCTGCTGGCCCCAGAGCGCACACCTCCTCCCACTCGCGTCCTCGCCGCGCGCGGCTGGCGGGGTAGGCCCAAAGGAGCGATCTGCAAATGCCGGATCTCTTTCCGATCCCCACCCAAGCTCCCAGCGGCGGTCCGTGTGACAGATTCCACTAATTGAACGGTTATGGGTCATCTTTGTAACCGTTGGACCACATATCACCACGCTTCAGTTCTTCATGTTTTAAATACATATTTAACGGATGGCTGCAGAGCCAGCTGGGAAACACGCGGCTTGAAAAATAATACCCCAGAAGGCACAAGACTGGGGCGAAGGCGAGTGCGGGCTGGGCTTCTAGCGTTGATGGCAAAGGGAGACTTATCCCCGAACTAGGGGCAATAACACGAGTTTCTGTCTATTCTGTGATTTTGCTATTTGAAGACCAACCGCTATTGTTTATGTGTTTGCTTGTTTTTAAAACCGCACATGCACATTAAAAGTTCCCAAACCAGGGAGGTAACCAAAAGACCCTAACACTCCCTGGGAGAGAGCAGTGTGTCTGTGTGCGGTGTGAAGGCTAGTAGCGTCGCAGACCCGCAGAAACAAATTTCTGTATTCTAAATGTATGGATGTGAGAAATTCAGTTAGGGCTTGGGGAGACAGGCGGCCACCTCCGTGTGACGGACCCCGCGTCTCTAGTCCAAGGAGGGCAGCGCTGTAAAGCTTAGCAATTATTTTCTTCTGCAGTGTCTAGGTTTTCCCGTGAGTAAAATGGGTGAACACACAGTTACCTTTAAACTATTATACCTCAGGTGCTTATCCAGATCGGGCTTAATTCCTCACAGTAAAGAGCTTCCAGGTTTGAGTCAGGCTGCCATCAGTAAAACGTGATCCGTGTCCCAAAGCAGTGGCGAGGGACTCCATCTCGCTGTCTGGCCCACAGCGTGGAGACGCCTCTGCCCAGACCTGAGACTTCTCTCTGCAAACAAACCAGATGCCCTCTACCCCAAGGCGTCGTGACTGCGATCACAAAGATGATGCTAAAAATGCTATCAGGCTCCTCTGCCAATAAATGGAGGCGGAATTAGCTCCAGGCACGACTCTGCCCTGGTGTGAGCGCGGTTACTGTGCTGAAATAACTCGTCCCCGCACCTACACCGTCCCCAACTTAATGAAGAGCTGTGATTTCTTTCCGAATACTGCTCTGGAGCTGGTCCCCTCCTTCCTTGGCCACCCTCTGCCCCGCCAGGCCCTGCACCCGGCTGGGGGCGCTACCGGCCGCCCGCGGAGCTGCAGCGACTGCCATCTCCCAGACGCGCGCTAAGAGCGCGAAGAGAGTGGGGGCTTTGTGCCTGGTTGTCATGTACATTTGGAGCCCCAAATGCCCACGTGTTGATGAAACCCATAAGATGAGAACAGGCGGCGGGAAATCATAAAGGGAGAGGAAGAGCTAGGGAGGAGACTCCAGCCCGGGTTCCTGGGTAGCCAGGGTTATCCGCGCTCATCCCCAAAAGATCTGGCTGCCTTAGGTATCAGATTACTTTGTCTACGGAGTCCCCACCCCACTCCACCCTACCCCATCCCCCAGCCTGACTCTGAGGCGACCGTATTTTTACAGAAATGCGACTAAGTCCCCTTTCTCCCTCGGTCCCAAGCGCGCTCAGCCTTCTCTCCCTCCCCCGCCTGCCCGCCCTCCGTCCCCCCGCCTCTCACACTGCCGCCCCAGGTCCCTCCTCCAGTCCCTCCCCAAGAAGCTCCTGGCCGCGGGCGCCCATTGGCTGTGCGCCGGGAGGAGGCGTGTGCCCGGCCGGTTGAGTTTCATTGAGCGGAATTAGCCCCGATGACATCAGCTTCCCAGCCCCCCGGGCGGGCCCAGCTCATTGGCGCGGCTGCCCCTCCAGGACTAGCACATTGTTCCCCGCCCCCGCCCCGGCCACCGCTGCCGCGGTCGCAGCCGCCACCGGGCTATAAAAACCGGCCAAGCCCCGAAAGGTGCGGATGCTTACTATAGACCGACGCGACACCAGTGCCGGGTGCCAGGTTCTCCGTTGAGGCTTTTCCGAGCGAGCCCCTTGAATCGCATCCACAGTAAGTGTCTCCGCCCTCCAGCAGCCCCAGCCTAGATCCCAGGGACTGGCGGCCCCCAACTCGGCTGTGACTCAGGATGCTCGGATGGAGGGTGCCTGAATCCCTCCCCTGCCGGCCAGGTCCCCCGAGCGCCTTTGCTGCTCTGCCCTCCCCACACTCACCGCTGCACTTCCCTCGCCCGAAAGCAAGAAGTCCGGGCGACAGCAGCGCTTTTTGCCGCAAACCCAGTCAGCTGGTGAGCTGGCCGCGGCCCCTGGGCGCAGCACATGGAATCTGGCCCCGCGCGGGTGCAGGGTGCATGCGTGTGTGCTTGTGTTTGCTGCGCGGTGTCGATGGAGATGCGTTTGAGGAACCAAATAAATAGTTCTCTATTTAGATCTCCACCCTCCCCAAAGAAAAACCTCACTTGCCACTCGTTTATTACAGCCCTGGAGGCCCAGCTCTGCCATTCCTAACTGAAGGCACAAAACCCTAGAATGCCACCCTCACCGAGGGTCTCCCAATGCTCCCTGAAATAAAACAACCTGTTGGATGAGAGCAGAGAGGAGATGGTGGGGAGGAAAAGAGAGATTAATTACTGGTACCTGCGTGCAGCTAGGAGGAAGGCCAGAGATAGCAGCGAGGAGGATGCGGAGCTGCGGTGCAGGCGGGAACAGCTTCCTGTCTCACTGACTCTCTTTTATCTTTCTCCTTCTTTCCTTGGAAGTTCTGGGGACCTAGGGAAGGAGGATCCCGAGAAAGCTGAGACTATCCTCTGCTGGGGCCATGGACTCGGACGCCAGCTTGGTGTCCAGCCGCCCGTCGTCACCAGAACCCGATGACCTTTTTCTGCCGGCCCGGAGCAAGGGCAGCAGCGGCAGCGGCTTCACGGGGGGCACCGTGTCCTCGTCCACGCCGAGCGACTGCCCGCCAGAGCTGAGCGCTGAGCTGCGCAGCGCCATGGGCTCAGCGGGCGCGCACCCTGGGGACAAGCTGGGAAGCGGTGGCTTCAAGTCATCCTCGTCCAGCTCTTCGTCGTCCACGTCGTCGGCGGCCGCGTCGTCCACCAAGAAGGACAAGAAGCAGATGACCGAGCCGGAGCTGCAGCAGCTGCGCCTCAAGATCAACAGCCGCGAGCGCAAGCGCATGCACGACCTCAACATCGCCATGGACGGCCTGCGCGAGGTCATGCCCTACGCGCACGGCCCGTCGGTGCGCAAGCTCTCCAAGATCGCCACGCTGCTGCTGGCGCGCAACTACATCCTCATGCTCACCAACTCGCTGGAGGAGATGAAGCGACTGGTGAGCGAGATCTACGGCGGCCACCACGCTGGCTTCCACCCGTCGGCCTGCGGTGGCCTGGCGCACTCGGCGCCCCTGCCCGCCGCCACCGCGCACCCCGCGGCCGCCGCGCATCACCCGGCCGTGCACCACCCCATCCTGCCGCCAGCCGCCGCCGCCGCCGCCGCCGCCGCTGCCGCCGCCGCGGTGTCCAGCGCCTCTCTCCCAGGCTCTGGGCTGTCGTCGGTGGGCTCCATCCGGCCTCCGCACGGCCTGCTCAAGTCTCCATCTGCAGCCGCGGCTGCCCCGCTGGGGGGCGGGGGCGGCGGCAGTGGGGGTAGTGGGGGCTTCCAGCACTGGGGCGGTATGCCCTGTCCCTGCAGCATGTGCCAGGTGCCACCGCCACACCACCACGTGTCGGCCATGGGCGCGGGCAGCCTGCCGCGCCTCACCTCCGACGCCAAGTGAGCCTACCGGCGCCGGCGCGTTCTGGCGAGCGGGGAGCCCGAGGCCGCCGGGGGGAAGCGAGGACTGGCCGGTGCTGCGCTCGGGAGCTCTGTTGCGAGGAGGGGCTCGGGACCAAGGACTGGGGGTGGGGGATGGTGGGGAGTCCAGCACCTGGGAACTAAAGCAATGGGGGCGCGCACAGAGCAGTGGGGGGTGAGGGGGACGTTGGCCCCGGGACCTCTTTGAGCCCTCACTGGCTCCAAACCGAGGGCCCGGTAGACACTATTTTATAAAAAGGTACCTCTATGTGCATCCCTCACTCGAATTTACCCCCACCCCCACTCCCCCCTGGAAAAGATGCTGAAAACTGTGGTTTCCTCCAGAGCACCTGCTTGACTTCCAGACCCGGCTGGGGCAGCACTTCGTGGGTGGGTGGGAGGTTGAGGGAGAGACACAGTGAGGACCTCCCCTCCTTCCTCCTTTCTTGGCGGGTAGGAAACTCTGGGGAGCCCAACTGCAGAAGCGACCGCCCGGCCTCGCCTTCCAGGGTCGTCCCTGGCCGGGGGCCAGGGGCGAGGAGCTAGCTGGAAGCTGGCGTTCGGTTCCAGAAGCACTTACGGTGGGACCGAATCTCGGGGTCTGGGTGAACCCGCACCCTGCGAGAACTGTAGCCGTTCCCTGCTGTCTCTCCTGTTGATTGGGGTGTGTGGTTTCCTAATAAATCGGCGGATGTTCCATTCTCGACAGTATGAGCAAACTTCATAGACGCTCAGAGTGGAACCACTTGTGGATTGGAATAACTCAAAACTGCCGGTTTGCGGGGCGGGTGTTTCTTAGTTATCTTAAAATACAAACTACTCCCTCCATTCTTTCCGTCTCTGAGCACAAAGTGATTGGGTTTCTTACTCGATTGCAGCATGTTGGCACCTGAGGGCTTGCCAGAATTTAAAAGGCAGTGGCTGTGAACATAGCTTTGGGTTATTTGGGGGCTTTTATTGGCTTTTAAAAAATTTCTTTCTTGGATGTGTGTAAATATACTATCAGTGGCGAGGTAAGTGCGCGATGCTAAGCCGTTCGCTCACGTGACTGCCAGCCCCACCGGAGTCTAAGCCTGCTTTCCTCTCTCTATCTGGGTTTCTTTTTGCCACGTTTAACACAAACGGTCAGCTCCACGTGCTTCCTGCGTCCGCGCGACCCGCCTGGGCGCCGCCTGCGCTGCGTGCGACACTGGCTTCGCGGCGTCTCCGCGGAACATCCTTCCTCCGATCGCGCTGCCCCTCGCAGAAAGTGTATCGCCTGTTTTATTTTTGTAAAAACAAAGTGCTAAATAATATTTATTACTTGTTGGGTTGCAAAAACGAAATAAATGATGGAGTGTTGAGATTTTAAATAAAATATAAAGTCAAGTCGGGCGTTTGCCATCCGTGTGAGCGGGCGGCGCAGCGAGCCGTCCAGAAGAGGGGTTCGGGCTGCGGTCGCTGGGCGGGATCGGGGCGTCGTTCCGCGGGTGTCCGCACCCGGGGGAAAGATAAGAGTTGTTTGTTTACTCCTCGTCTCCACATTCGCTTTGAAACGCGTTCTGAGCACGTACTGCGGGCGTTTTTTCATAACTTTCTTGCTCTTATTTTTGTTTCCAGCGCCTAATCCAGAATTCCCTTTCCCTACAGTTGCGTATTAAAGTACTTTACAAGTGAAATTTTCCTTCCCGGAGCGCGAAATTTTGGGTCTTCGGGGACGAAGGCAGTGGCTGCAGGCTGGGCGCGCGGGCTCTCGGGCGTCCTCCGCGACTCGAATTTTCTCTCTTTCTGCTCGGATGGGACTCTGGCCACCGCCCGGCCCCACGGGTTTCCTGGGCTCCAGCTGCGGGCCAGCCACTTGGGGGTCCGGGTCCCGCAGAGCCGCGGCGTCCCCAGCAAAGCCCCGCCGGAGTGTTTCCTGCGGGATCCAGGAACCCTTCTCGGAGCTTCCTACCGCCCTCCCCCGGCGCCCACCGTGGCCTTGAACTGCGAAGTGTCAGGTGCTGAGAACCGCCCGAGGGAGGGAGGCTCTCGCTTGCTCCGCTTCGTCTGGCCTCTGTGCTCTTTCTCCGGGCCACCTCTGTCTTCTGGCGCCCACTAAGGTCCCTCACAATCCAAAACGGCAATACAAATTCAGGATGTGGCCCTTAAGAGAGATCCAGGGCATAAATTTAAAAGTTTTGGCCATCCAAAAGGATAAGGACAGACCCTGTTGCAGTCTCTCCACCCCAGGGCTGGCCCCAAAACGTGTGCCCCCCGAAAGGACAGCCTGGGGCGGACACAGTAGACACGTCCCCCCTGTCCAGGGGCCTCTCGACCCACATCTTTGGTGGCCACCAGCGGAAGGCCCCCGGACCTGGGTGTGGATTTTTCCCTAGTTAGAACCCCATGTCTTGAGTTTGGCCACTTGCCCAGGCCTGAGGATGGTTTGGTCCCCTAGTGAGGGGACAGGCACTTCCCGGTCCTCCAGCGGGGAATGTCGGGCTGCTGGCTGGAAAGTGGGGCCCAGGGACCCCTGCTGTAGGCCTAGCTTTCCCAGCGACGGGCTTTGCTTTTCACCGGCAGTTCCGAGGAGGGGGTCGGGTGGCATAGAAAGGGGGCAGTGAATCCAAGAAAAAAGCGTGGGGCAGGTCTAGTCCTTTTTATTCTGGAAATCTTGTTTGAAACGAAACTTGGGAAGAATTCAAAACTCGGTCCGGCTGCAGCCACAGACACATAAAAAGACGCGAGGAGGCTGGAGCTCAGGCTGGTGGAGCTGAGAACCCGTCGGGGTGGAGGTGGGGGCTCACTTGAGGTCACGGCTTCCTCGCCACCCACCGCAAGGTAGGCGTGTTCGGGAGCGGGCTCTAGATGTGCCCGGTGAATGCATAGAAGGACAGTTGCTGAAAGGAAATAAATCAAGTCTCCCCCTCCACTCCTGCACCCAAGCTCTCAGCTGTGCCCAGCCGCAGCCCAGACCTCCGAAGACCTGGGCCTCCGAGGCAGGAGGGGCTGTGTCCAGCCAGGCTCGGGCCCTCCCCCAGCCATTCCGCCCACCGGGAGCCCAGCTGGGGACCTAGACCACCATGTGAGAGACTCGAGCGTCCTGGACACAGAGGAGCAACACACAGATACACACTAGCTCACAGGGCTGCACTCCTGCCAGGGACAGGGGGCTCCCCGCAGAGGGTGGCCCTGAGCTGGCGAAGGGCCTGGGTACATGGCTGAGGCCAGCGG
>VSMD01058429.1:0-40577 GCA_008750895.1 Mirza zaza | reverse complement strand
TGAGGCCACAGGTTCCCCACCCCTCATTGTTAAAGCTAGGAGTTGGGTATAGTGTTTACTTCGTATATGTTTGAGAATTTTTTTTTTTTTTGAGACAGAGTCTCACTTTGTTGCCCAGGCTAGAGTGAGTGCCATGGCGTCAGCCTAGCTCACGGCAACCTCAAACTCCTGGGCTCAAGCAATCCTTCTGCCTCAGCCTCCCGAGTAGCTGGGACTACAGGCATGTGCCACCATGCCCGGCTAATTTTTTCTATATATATTAGTTGGCCAATTAATTTCTTTCTATTTATAGTAGAGACAGGGTCTCACTCTTGCTCAGGCTGGTTTCGAACTTCTGACCTCGAGCAATCTGCCCGCCTCGGCCTCCCAGAGTGCTAGGATTACAGGCATGAGCCACCGCGCCTGGCCGAGAATTTTTAAATATCATATAAAGATTTTTTTAAGTAATTAGAACTAAATACTATAAATCAAAGGCAAGATTTTCTGAGCCGGTCATGTTGGCATGCACCTGTAGTCCCAGCTACTCTGGAGGCTGAGGCAGGAGGATTGCTTGGGCTCAGGAGTTCAAGGTTGCAGTGAGCTATGATCATGGCACTGCACTATGGCGAAGGCAACAGAGCGAGACCCTGTCCAAAAAACAAAAATATATATAGCTTCAAAATACATAAACCAAAAGCTGACAGAACTGAAAGAAGAAATGGAAAAATCCCCGCAGTCATTCAGTAACTAGCAGAAGGAGCAATCAGTAAAGATATTAAAGATCTAAACAGCGTAATTAACAAACTTGATCTGACATACTAGCCCTGCAGAAAGTGCATTCCTTTCAAATAGACACAAAGCATTTACCAAAATAGGTAAAATTCTGGACATAAAGCAAGCCTCAACAAATTTCAAAGAATTGAAATCATATGTATGTTCTCTGACCACAGTGAATTAAGTATGAACCAACAATAAAAAGATAACTGGGAAGTCATAAAATATTTTGAAAGTAAGCAATATATCACTAACATAATGCTCAGGTCAAATTAGAAAATATTTCGAACTGAACAATAATAGAAATGTGACATAAATTTGTGTAGTGTATCTACAGAAGTTCTCAGAAACCAAATTATAGTTTAAAATACAGATATTAGACGAGAAGTTAAAAATCAATGACCTATGAATATCAGTGATCTAAGTGCTCACCTCAAAGAGCTAGAAAAAGAATAGCATATTGAATACAAATAAAGAAATATGTATTGACCGGGCATGGTGGCTCATGTCTGTAATCCTAGTACTCTGGGAAGCCGAGGCAGAAGGAGGCTTGAGGTCAGGAGTTTGAGACCAGCCTGAGCAAGAACAAGACTCTGTCTACTAAAAATAGAATAAATTAGCCGGGCATCGTGACACACGCCTGTAGTCCCAGCTAATTGGGACGCTGAGGCAGAAGGATTGCTTGAGCCCAGAAGTTTGAGGTTGCTGTGAGCTAGGCTGACACCACGGCATTTGCCCTAGCCTGGGCAACAAAGCGAGACTCTATCTCAAAATAAATAAATAAATAAATAAAATAAATGAAGCCAAAAGTTTATTCTTATCAATAAAATGGAAAAACTCTAGTAATTCTAATTAAGAAAAAAAGAGAAATGGCACAAATTACTAATATCTGTCACCATAGATCTTATAGATAATTAAATGATAAGAGATATCATGAACCTTATGCAAATAATTTGAAATTTCAGATAAAATGGGCAAATTCCTTGAATACCTTACTAAAAATAAAATAGAGCATGTGAGTGGTTGTATTTTTATAAAAGAAATTGAATTTGCAATTTAAAAATCTTCCCACAAAGAAAATTCTAGTCCAGAAGGCTTCACTGGTGAATTCTTCCAAGCATATAAAAATTAAATAACACTAATCTTACACAAGCACTTTCAAAGAGTAGAAAAAGATTAGCTGGACGTGGTCGCCCATGCCTGTAGTCTCAGCTACTCTGGAGCCTGAGGCAGGATCACTTGAGCCCAGGACTTTGAGGTTACAGGGAGCTGTGATGGCACTGCTGCCCTCCAGTGTGGATGACAAAATGAGACCCTGTCTCTAAAAAAAAAAAAAAGAAGAAGAAGAAGAAGAAAGAAAAAAGAAAAGACAAAAGAATAGAAAAAGGGAAGACGTTACATGTTACATGATGTCAGCATAGTTTTATTATCAAAATCTAACAGGGATCTTACAGAAAAGAAAATTAAATCAAATGTGGCAGTGTATAAAAAAAGATAATACACCCTGATTGAGTGGGAATTAATCCAGAAATGGAGGTTAAGTGTGAAAATTAATTAATTAATCACAATAACAAATTAAATTAAAATAAAGATAATCTCAATGGATATAGAATGAGCAGTTGATAAAAATGCAACACCAATTCATGATTTTAAAAAACTCTCATCAGGCCGGGCGCGGTGGCTCACGCCTATAATCCTAGCACTCTGGGAGGCCGAGGCGGGCAGATGGCTCAAGGTCAGGAGTTTGAAACCAGCCTGAGCAAGAGCGAGACCCCGTCTCTACTAAAAATAAAGATGGGGTCTCTACTAAATAGTCTAATAAAATAGTCTCTACTAAAAAGAAATTAATTAGCCAACTAAAAAAAAATATATAGAAAAAATTAGCCGGGTATGGTGGTGCGTGCCTGTAGTCCCAGCTACTTGGGAGGCTGAGGCAGAAGGATCACTTGAGCCCAGGAATTTGAGGTTGATGTGAGCTAGGCTGATGCCACGGCACTCTAGCCTGGGCAACAGAGTGAGACTCTGTCTAAAAAAAGTTTAAAAACTCTCATCAAACTAGTATCAGAAAGGATTCTCTCTGATCTGATCAAGAGTATTATTACATTTATGGTGAACTATTTGAATGTCTTCCCCTGACATAGGAATGAGACAAGGATAAGGATATTTGTTACCACTATGCCTATTCAATATTGTACTGAAGTCCTAGCCAATGCAACAGGCAAGAAAAAGAAATCAATAGTATAAAGATTGGAAGAGAAGAAATGAAATTGTCATTATTCATAGAGGGCATGACTGTATATGTAGAACAATTGAGATGAATCTACAGATAAATCATTAGAATTATTAAGCAAATTTAGCAAAGTTACTGTATATAAGTTTACCATATAAAAATCCATTATATTCATAAATACGAGGAACAAAAAAGTAATGAAATTTTTAAAAATACGATTTAGAGAAGAATTAAAAAAATACCTAGGAGTAAATCTAACAAAAGATTTGCTAGATCTCTAATCAGAAAACTCTGAGACATTTGAGAGAAATTAAGGAAGATCTAAATAAATAATTCATAGCAACAGCATTCGTGATTGCCAAAAATCAGAAACAACTCAGTGTCCATCAAGAGTAAAATGGTTGGCCAGGCGTGGTGGCTCACACCTGTAATCCTAGCACTCTGGAAGGCCGAGGCAGGAGGATCGCTCAAGGTCAGGATTTCGAAACCAGCCTGAGCAAGAGTGAAGCCCCGTCTCTACTAAAAACAGAAAGAAATTAATTGGCCAGCTAAAAAGATATAGAAAAAATTAGCCAGGCATGGTGGCGCATGCCTGTAGTCACAGCTACTTGGGAGGCTGGGGCAGAAAGATTGCTTGAGCCCAGGAGTCTGAGGTTGCTGTGAGCTCAGCTGACGCCATGGCACTTTAGCCAGGGCAACAGAGTGAGACTCTGTCTAAAAAAAAAAAAAAAAAGAGTAAAATGGTTAAGTTGTGGCATATTATATTCATACAATGGGAGAGATACGTTAAAGAGATGGGGTCTTGCTGTGTTGCCCAGGCTGGTCTCAAACTCCTGGCCTCAACCAATCCTCCCACCTCGGCCTCCTGAAG
This sequence comes from Mirza zaza, assembly GCA_008750895.1. Taxonomy (NCBI): domain Eukaryota; kingdom Metazoa; phylum Chordata; class Mammalia; order Primates; family Cheirogaleidae; genus Mirza; species Mirza zaza. The sequence goes on along the minus strand of VSMD01058429.1, from coordinate 36,723 downwards.
TTCTGGGATTACAGGTGTGATGCACCACACCTGCCTACCTGGTTCCTTTTAACTACTCAAGCCACATCACCTATCAAACAGGTTGCTTCCCAGGCTTTATAACAAGCCACTATCTATTACACAAGATACAGTAATAACTACTAATCAACAAGGACCTTCAGTAAACTTGGATTATCACCGTAAGTCCTCGAAGTAACCTAAGAAACCATTATCTTCATTTCTTGGAGGAAAGCAGACTCAGAGAGGGTTTCATGGTGCCAAGGTCACAGCTAGGAAGTAATGTAGCCAAAATTCAAACCAAACAATGTCTGACTCCAGGCTCACAGCCTTATCATCACTCTGGCCCAGTAGTTAAGACACATGGATTCCAGTCATTCATTCATTCTTTCATACATCCAGACAAAATTTTTTGAGTGCCCACCTTAGACCAGGCATGTTCTAATCTCAAAATCATCTCCTGCAGAGAGCTCACATTCCAGTGGTGTTCTCGGATAGAACACACACATAGACATGGTGAAACGTGCCAGGAGGACCCCTGAAACAGAGTTAAGTGACTAGAGGGATGGGGGTTTAGTATAGACAATGCGGCAGGAAAAGGCCTGAGGAAGTGACAGCTGAACGAGCAATGGTCAGATGGACAGGAGGATGTATAACAGGACTCCCTTTCTGGGTCTGGGCTAGCAAAGAGGCCGAGTGGATAGGATATCTTTTGTCCCAAATCTTCTTGTCAGTCAATTTTGGATGTAATCCTCTCTCTGGCCAGAAAAGCTAAGAATATTTCCCTCCTCCCAACCCCAATTTTCTCCTAAAAGGAATGAATGAAACGATGTGGGAAAGCCTTTGAGGACGTATTATTAATACAGACTGACTGGGGCCACAAAAGGAGGCAGGAGTAGACTGAGTTGAGGTAAGGTTGCACAAGGCAGGACATCATTGTGACGGTGCCAGGCGGCCTGGCACGGAACAAACGGCAGAAAAGGCACAGCCTGGAGGCTGATAAGAAGTGCGGGGTGGACTGGGGGTCCCTCAATTCAACTCTCCCTTGCTTGGCCTCATTTCACCAAAGCTTGAGGCCAAGGGAAAGGCCCTGGCGCAGCCACCTTTTCCTTTCGCCACCAGCCTTAAACACTGCAGCAGTCATCCGCTCCGCCAGTGGGCATGCAGCCGCTCTACCCGACAGGGACCGCCGCCTGGGCAGCCCTACGCATGCGCAACCTCTCCATTACAGGTAACTGACAAGAGCAGTTGGCGCCTTCTCCAGTCGTGCGCCTGCGTCTGGGAAGGAGACCGGGCGGGGCGGGGCGGGGCGGGACTTAGAGGCCGCGCGTGCGCGCTCGGAACCGCCCCGCCCCCTTTGCTCTTCTGGCGGGAAAAAGTGCACGCGCGCCTCACAGCCCTGGTCCAGACGCAACCGCCGTTTGTCGTTCGCGGCCTTCAGGTGTTTCTCGAGACTGGGACGTGGCTCCAGGTGCGCCCTGTCCGTGGCGAGTTTCCCCAGAGTAGCCCAGTCAGGGCCCCTTTCCAGAATCCTGGCAAAGCCCCGCAAATCGTAAGAGAGATCCCCCAATATCAGGTCCTTTAAATCCTGTTAAAAGTCCTCTTGAAATTCTGACCAAGTCGCTTCAGAAATACTAAAAGGATCCCTCCTGGAGATCTTATAGGTGACCACTGAAATCCTGTCAGAATCTTCTAGAAATTCTGTCAGACTTCTCCCGCAGCCTGACTTTCCCTGAAATCCTGTTACGTTCTCCCCAGATCCTAGCAGAGATTCCTGAAATCTTGTCAGAGATCCTCAGAAGTCTTGTCAAACCCACCAAAAATCCTCTCAGATTCCCTGCCCAAATTTAATCAGAGACCTCGGAAATTCCATCAGAGATCTCTCCAAAATACAGTCACCCCATTTGCCCCCTGCAGGGCTGTCCAGCCCTGGAAAGGTCTCTCTTCAAAGACTCCTGTTTCCAGAACATTCGAAAAGACTCCTGGAAGCACAGGCCTCGGCAGATCCGTCTGGCAGGGGAGAGCGAGGTGTTAGGAGCTCCTGGAGAGGACAGACAGGCCGGGCCACCTATGTGATTATAGGCCCAAGGTGCCCAGGTTAGCCCTGGGGGGCACCTGGTCCAGTGTAACTCTGTGTAGTGCCTTTTTCTCTCCTGGAAGTGGCCTGGACTGGAGTTTGGCCCCAAAGTCATAGGGTCAGCCTGGTTCGAATGGAGACAGGACAGGGCATGGTCGTGCCCAGAGGAGGGGACACCCAGGGCAGCTGCAAGCAGGGGCCGGGCACGGATGAGGACCATAGTCATTCTGAGCTGGAAAACCAGGAAGCAGCAGGTTTGGAGGAAGATGCTGAGCTCCCACAGGCCATGATGAGGGAGGGACCTAGAGGTTGGCCGATGGAGAGAAAAGTGACAAAAAGAGACAAGGAGCTTCAGGGACCACTGTGTCACTCCAGCCTGAGGAGCTAGGACTTAGTTCAAGGGCACTAGGGAGCCATGGGAGGCCTGGGAGCAGGAGAGAGATGGGATCAAACTCACCTGAGAGGCTGACAGCCCAAATACAGGCTAATGTGGCAGGAATGGCAGCAGCCCAGGGCCGTGGGGGAGCCCAGACACGGCACCTTGTTCAGCTGGGGTGGACATCAGAAACATTGCCAGAGGAGAGGACATTCAAGCCAAGACAGGAAGGCAAGGAGGGTATCCCAGGCAGAGCCCCAGAGGTGGGAACAGCTGCAGTTCCGAGTTCCTGGAGCATCATCTATGATTTGCAGTGGGGAGGCATGCAGGTCCAGCCATGCAGGGCCTTTTGCGTCAAGGCCTGGGTCTAGCTCTGTCTCTAGGGTGCTGGGAGCCATGGGAGGGCCTTGAGCAGGGGAGGGGTAGGCGGCCTCCAACGACCTGTGGGGACGGCCTGGCGGGGAAGCCTGGAATCTGGGAGGCCAGGAGGAGGCTGAGGCATGGCCCCAGAGAGAGGGCAAGACAGGCCTGGGCCTAAGCTGCAGGAAAAGAGTGGAAGGTACAGGGCAGTCCCCGGGTGGGAGGGACAAGGCTAGGACAAGAAGCTGTGCGGAGGAGAGGAAGCAGTGACTCCCACCACCACCCCCTTTGATCCTACCCCTCAGGGCCCTTTTTACCCATCCCACACCTCCAGTCTATAAAACAGGTCCCATGGGAGCTGCTCGGGGCAGGCGGGGATAGCAAACAGGTTGTGAGAACCCAGAGGGCCTAAGGCACGGGTGGAGCAGGGAGGGCCCATCTCTGCGGCTGATCTGAAGAAGCCATTCCTCTGCTTGTCCTTCCAGGAGCTCTTGAGGCAGCTGGTCCCTTTCCGGTCCCTCTTGGTGAGAGAAGGAGGCTGGTAGTTTCACTGGCAGCTGCGGAGCACCAGGGGTGGCCCATGGACCTCCCAGAAGGCCAGGCGGGTGGCCCTGCTGCAGAAAGTAGGTGGCTGGGCCCTTGTTTGACCTGGGAGAATTGGAGTGGGTGAATGGGTGTGAGACTGTGACTCAGGAGAGGTGGCATGGGGTGGCTGAGCCTCTGTGTGGATGCAGGGAGGGAGGATGGACTAAGTGCCCCCTGTGTGTACCCCTAATGTCATCTGCTCTGGGGACGCCCAACTGTGTGAGAGCAGAGAAGCCTTTCCATGTGTTGTCACCTGCAGGCTCACCCCTCACTCCATTTATTAATAGATTGCTGCCCGGATGGGACCTCTTACTTATGTAAAGCAGCTTCCCTGTGACATTCTCTGTCCTGCCCTGCGTCGCTTCTCTTCATAGCACTGACATCTATGTGTCATCTGTTTTGTCTGTGTCTCCCGCACCAGAGCATGAGCTCTACAAGGCAGTGTCTGTTTTGTTCACTCTGATATTCCCAGTCCCTAGAGCAGTGCTCACTGTATATGAGGCACATATGTAATTTTTAATTTTTTTAAAGAAAAAAGAAACAGGTAAAATGAATAGTAATAGTAAGGTATCCAAACTAATATCCTGTCAGCATATAGCCAATATAAAAATGTATTGAGATAGTCCCTTTTTTTATACCAAGTCTTCACGATCTAGTGGGTACTTTACACTAACAGAGCATCTCCAATTGCACTTGTCCCAGTTCAAATGCTTGAGAGGCATGCATAGCGAGTGGCTGCCCTACTGATTAGCACAACTCAGTTGTTGTTGAATGAATGGGTGGAGGCAGACTGAATGGGCATGAAAGCCAGCTTGTGGGGAAGACTCTAGGTTGCCTCTCTGAAACTCATCTGCTAAGTGGAAGAGCCCAGTCTGATGGGGGAGGAGGCCTCCACCTTTAGGAGAGCCCAGTATGATGGGGGACTCAGAACCCCTTTCTCAGAGGTTCCCAGGCATCTAGCAGCACAGCCTGCATCTTTTCTCCAGGTCCCAGGCCCTTCCAGATAGGACGGTCAGAGGCAGACAACAGGGTGTGAGGTCCAAGAGCCTATCCAAAGGATAGGCTGTTCATTTAGTGACTGCCATCTAAACTTTGTCTGCACCAGCAGAGGGCGTGAGACCACCAGGAACCTGTGGGCAAGAGCTGCGCCAGCTCCTGGAGGCTCCCAAAGGAAAAGGAAGAACACACCGAGAAGGAGAGATAGAGACAGACAAGAGGAAGGCAGGGAGGGGAAGAGATAGGTTGAGTCACTTGCCCCAGGTGCTGCCACACGTCTGAGGCCAAACCCAGGTTGCCCCCTGAGTGTACCCAACCCTGCAGCCTGTGCTTAGTAAGCTATTGCACCCAGTTGTCCAAGGCCAGGGCAGGGAGCCTAGAAAGTCACTTCTAGCCCTGTGGCTCCCGGAGTAGAGGATCTTCTCCTATGTCACAGAGCATTTACTGAGTGCCTGTGTGCATGTGTACGTGCATGTGCGTGTGTTCTTCAGAACTAACTCTCCCAGCCCTGGTGAAGGGGATCACTCTACCCACCCCTCCATTTTACCAGTAGGCAAACTAGGCTCTGAAGAGAAGCGACTAGCCCACAGGCATGCATCCAGGCTCTGAGCCCAGGTCGTCTGACAGGCTGATCCAGCTCCTAACCACACCCCCACTGCCCACCCTGCCTGGATTGCCCCCATCCCTCTGTGTCTCTGGCCCCTGGCCCGCAGGCTCCAATGACACCAGCCTCCTCTGAGATGCAGAGAGGAAAAAGACCTGGTCTTCAGGATGAGCTGGGAGACCGGAGATGCGGCAGGCAGAATCGATCTGCGCTGCCCGCGCATTATCGGATTGTTCCTAGCTCCTGGGCTCCCTTCACCCTCAGCTCCTCCCACAATCCTCTCTTCTTTGCCCGCCTCCAGCCCTGCCCTCTTCTGAGCCAAGCCTAGGAAGCTGGAGAAGAGGGAAGGGTGATCTCAGAGCATTAGTTATCTGGGCTCCTGAGCTGATTGGACACAAAGGGTTAGACAGCAGGGGGGACTTCCTGGCCTGAAAGATGGGCTCCACATAGGGGGCAAGTAACTTAAAAACCTCCATTGCTGCCCCCACCCAAAGTTTCCTGCTATTCCCCACCAGCCCCAACTGCAGGCAGCTCCAGGTGAATTCCCTCCTCTCTGCAGAGCCAGGAGGCCAAAGTCACCCCTCATTCCTCCTCTTCCTCCTCCTCTTCCTCCTCCTCACTGGTGAGCTGGGTCCTCTTTTCTCCTCAGTGTACCTCTGGGAGCAGCCTGACGAGGCGAACCTGAGGCCGCTGCTCAGCTTAGAGGAGCAAATCCTCAACTCCACGTTTGAAGCTTGTGACCCTCAGAGGACAGGTGGGGGCAGGATGGGGTGCTGGGGAGCAGTGGGGGCGGCTGGGAACTGGGGAGTCTCAGAAAGACAACTGGCCTGGGGCTCCTATTGGGATTCCTGCAGGAACAAAGTCCGTGATTGTGGAGAGCTTCAGAAAGGGTGGAGCCCTTTCAAGATGAGGAAATCTTGGAGGACATTGATAGAAGAGGGCAGGGCTTTGGGAGCCTGGGAGGGGGGAGAGGCAGCCACCATGGTGCTGTCCCTTAACTCTGTCCTCTTCGTCCACCCTGTGAGGTGGGAATGACTGGGCCCCATTTCCGAGTGAAAAAGTTAACTCAGAGGAGGGAAAGGGACTTGTCCAAGATATCTCCACTGGCCTACAGGCAAGAGTGCCACCAGCCTAGCCAGTGATTTCCTGGTCCCAAGCCACTGCCTGTCCACAACTCCATCTGCCCCGCACTCCCTCACTGCATGCTCTGTCCCAGGCACTGTGACTGTGACCCATGTGCTGGCCTACCTGGAGGCTGTGACAGGCCGGGGCCCCCAGGATACCCGCCTCCAAACATTGGCCCACAGCCTGGACCCCAACAGGGAGGGCCCTCAAGCCAGGGTGGACTTGGACACCTTCCTGGTCGTCATGCGGGACTGGATTGCTGCCTGTCAGCTGCATGGGTGAGTCCCTGCATGCCATCCTCCCCAGGGAAGTCCTTCCTAAAATCTAATGTCATACCCGCTTACTGCAGCCAGCACTCTTTAGGCCCAGGGACCTACTGTGATTAGAACAAGGCTGAGGAGGAGAGAAAAATAAAGAGATGGAGTTGGGGGGATGGGGGATCTGGGAGGCAGAAATAAAAGGGAATTGGAGAAGGGGGACAGCTTAGGGGCTGACAGAGGCCCCTCCCCATCCCTTACCAAATTTGGTCCTTGCCCCTCTTGCTTTTCCATCTGGCCCCAGGCACTCGCCATCTGGCCTAACCTTCCTCCCCATGGTGCCCACTCTCATCTGACCTGGTCCCCTCCTCCTACCCGCAATCCCCCTGCTTGTGGTTAGTCGAGACTGAGGGGCACTGCAGGCAGGCTCTAAGCCTCATCCTTTTGATGCAGGGGATTAGAGCTGGAAGAGGAGACCGCCTTGGAGAGAGCCCTGACCTCCCAGCAACTGCCATCTGGTGAGATTGCTATATATAGAATGAAGAAGGCAGGCCCAGGGTCAGACAGTGTGGGGACTTCCCCACTCAGGGCAGAGCAAGGGATATGGTGGGACCCGGGACCTTTGCTCTAGCCTGCAGCTGTGAGTTTGGCCTTCTAGGTGCCCCACCCCCATCCTTCCCTGAGCTTTGGGGATTCCCTCCTTCACAGGGTTGTTTCTAACTCCTAACACTAGCCCTATTATAAAGGCCTACAAGGCCCCACCACCTTGGCGCAGTCATTGCCATCTTCATTGAGCTGCCACCTCCTTGCTCTGGTCCAGGCATTCAGGCATTCACAGGCCCTCTGGCCTTGCTGCCCTTCCTTGAATGTGCCCCATACCTGCCACCATGGGCCTTTGCTCAGGCTGCTTTTCTGGCCTAAACTTTCTTTATCTTCCTTCCTCCTTTATACCTTGGGCACAGAGGAAGCCCTGGGATACCCCAGGCTAGGGTCCCTTGCTCTCCATGCTCGCTCACAGACCAGCAGCCTTTCCTTCTGCAAAGGAAATCTGATTATCTGGTTGGCCACCTGCCCAGGGGTTTGGTTGGTTGGTTTGCTCACCATGGTATCCCTAGGACATCATACTTAAGAGATGCCCCATTAAAAAGTGGCCATGTATATTTCTCTAGCCTTATAAAAACAAAACAAAAACCAAAAATGCAGCTTTCTTGGCACTCTTGAACCTTTTCCATCAGGTTTGGGAGCCAGGGGAGGGCTGTGAGCAGAGTAGGTACAGGCCAGCTCTGGGGCCATGAAGGAGAAGGACAAGAGGGAGAGACTGGAGGCTAACAGGCCAGGGAGGAGGCTGTCGTGAAGGCCCAGTGGGGATACGATGAAGCCTGAGCCAGGATGGGCCCATGGAGACAGAAATTAAGGACACAGCAGAGAAAGTCAGGGGTTGGGAGACTATGGGGACAGACCTGGACTCTGCTGGACTGTAGGGGTGAGAAGGAGCAAGGGAGCCAGCTCAGCCTAGTGGCTGGGTGGATGGTAGGAGAACTGGGGAGAGGAACAGGTTTGGAGAAGTTGAGGTGCTGCCCAGTGTTGGGCATAAAGAATGTGGGGGGGTGGGGTTATCTGGAGATCCAGCCTGAGCTCAAGGTAGAGATGAGCAATGGGTATAATTACAGCCCTTGGAGCCCATGAGATCACCACAAAAATAAGGGTGGAAGCCAGAGGAGGACCAAGCCCACAGCCCTAGGGTATCTCAACTATTAAGGTCACCAGGGGGGCCCAACACCCTCTTGTCTATCTACCTTTAGGATGCCCAGAAGCTGAGGAGCCAGCCAACCTGGAGAGCTTCGGAGGCGAAGACCCCAGACCCGAGCTGTACCTATCCTCAGACCCCTCCCTTCCCCTCTAGCCCCAGCCCTGTGCCCTCTAGCCTGCTAAGGCCTGGGTAGGGGTTGGGGTCCTTCTGGAAAGTGGATGAGGGACAGGGCTTTTGCTAACAGCTCAGGGAGAACAGAGGAGTCTACTGTTTCTCTTTCTCCAGAAAAGCCATATCTCCCCACCACTAGTACCCACCCTGACCTGGGAAAATGAGGCAGAGACTGTGGGCAGTGACCCTGGTTCCTTCCCTGCCCCCAGGCCCGCCACAGCTGACCTGCTGAACAGCCTGGAGGACCTGGAGCTCAGCAACCGACGTCTGGCCGGGGAGAATGCCAAACTCCAGCGGAGCGTAGAGACAGCGGAGGAGGGTTCTGCACGCCTCGGGGAGGAGATATTGGCCCTGCGCAAGCAGCTTCGCAGGTGGGCTGGTCCCCACACCAACACTCCTGGGCCTCCCTCCCTTCATCCTCCCTGCAGTCCCCACTCTCTCTCTCTTCCAGTTGCTCTCTGCATCTCCTGCTCTGTTTTTGACTTTACACCTGTCCCTTTCTTCTTTTCCCCTTTCTGTCTTTTCTTTCTTTCTGTCTGTCTTTTTTTTTTTTTTTTTTTTTTTGAGACAGAGTCTTGCTTTGTCTCCTGGGCTGGAGTGCAGTGGCATCATCACAGCTCATAGCAACCTCAAACTCCTGGGCTTAATCCATCCTCCTGCCTCAGCCTACCAAGTAGCTGGGACTACAGGCCCGTGCTATCATGCCCAGCTAATTTTTTTATTTTTTGTAGACACTGTATCTTGGTTTGTTGCCCAGGCTAGTCTCAAACTCCTGGTCTCAAGCAATCCTCCCACCTTGGCCTCCCAAATTGTTAGGATGACAGGTATGAGCTACCACACCTGGCCTTATCTTTCTCTTTTGTGTCTCTCTGGTTCATGTCTCTCAGCCTCTCTGTTTTGGTCTGTTTATCTTTCCCTCTAGGATTCTGACTTCTCTTTATTCTTCTCCTTCCCTCTCTGATTCTCCATATCATTGGCCTTTTCCTTTCTTTGTGCTTGGTTGTTCTCATGTCTGTCATGGTCCCCCTGTTTTACTCCCTTATTCTCTCTGGGTCTCTATCCCACCTCCTCGGTTTTTTAGGTTGAAACTGGGGCCGGGCATGGTGGCTCATGCCTGTAATCCTAGCCCTCTGGGAGACTGAGGTGGGAGGATAGCTTAAGAGGAGGAGTTACGGACCAGACTGACCAACAGTGAGACCCCATCTCTACTAAAAATAGAAAAAATTAGCTGGCCCACTAAAAATAGAAACAAAAAATTAGCCAGGCATGGTGGCGAGTGCCGGCCGGTAGTTCCAGCTACTTGGGAGGCTAAGGCAGGAGGATCACTTGAGCCTGGGACTTTGAGGTTGCTGTGGCATGGCTGATGCCATGGCACTCTGGCATGAGCAACAGAACAAGATTCTGTCTCAAAAAGAAAAAAAAAATTAACTGGCTCTCTGTATCCAACACAAGGTCTCTTTCCCTTCTTTTCTCTCTGAGTCTCTGCCCCTGCCCCCAGCTCTATTGCTGCTGTCTCTCAGAGTAGCTCTATCTCTGTGCATCTCTGCCTTCCTCTCTTTCATGCGGCCTATCTGCTCCCACCCCTCATTTAGCACCCAGCAGGCTCTACAGTTTGCCAAGACTGTGGATGAGGAGTTGGAGGACCTGAAGACTCTGGCCAAGAACCTGGAGGAACAGAATCGCAGCCTTCTGGCCCAGGCTAGGCAGACAGTGAGTTTGGCCCAGAGGGAAGAAGGTGCCCTCTCCCTTCCCTTTTTCCTGGAGTCAGAGCAACAGAGCCTGACTATAGAGTGGAAAAGGGAGCAGTCATGTGGCTTCCCTCGTTCCAGATTCTGCTCATCCCAGACTCTCTCAAGCCTACCTGGTATCCCTCTCATGACAAGGGGACAGGAGGAACTACCCAGGCTCCCCGGACCCATCCCCTCAGCCCCTGTTCTTTAATGACTCAGGCCCTGGTTGTGTTCCTAGGGGTGGGAGAAGGACACTTTGAGGGCAAGGAGTCTGAAAATGAAGTCTTTGTCCTCTCTTGGGGTTGGCCAGGAAAAAGAGCAGCAGCATCTGGTGGCCGAGATGGAGACTCTGCAGGAGGAGGTAAGCTGAGGCCCAGCACCCTACCTCACCCCTTCCCCAGTCCTTGGAGTCTTCCTGGTCCTACCCTCTGCTGCCCCCAACACCCTAGCAGCCTGCTTGGTGAGGCCTGGGAATCCCAACAGTGTGAGAATGTCTCTTAGGTCATATCACACAGTGTGAGAACTGCCATGGTTGACAAGAGTGTGGGATATGGGGCCAGCCTACATGGGTTCACACTGAGGCCACCTACATAAGCATGGGCTGGTCCTTCTCCTCTGTGTGCCTCAGTGCCATCACCTATAAGGGTGGGCAAAACAACAGCAGCTCCCTCATTGGGTTGTATGAGATTTAAACCAGAGGATGCTTGTAAAGTCTTGGGCACAAGGTAAGAGACATAGATATGCCCACTAAAAGTTACCTAGCGTTGTTTGTATATTAGTGATTTTTTATGTTGGAAAAGAACATAGGCTTTGGAGTCAGCTCTGAGTTTAATCCCATCTCTGCCACTTATAAAACAGGCAGCCTTTAGGTATGTGACTTTTCCTTACTGAGCCTTCGTTTTCTCTAAGAACCTGGAGAAGGGTATCTGTTCAGTAGGGTCGTTATGGTGATTAATTATCAGGGATTAGCACATCATATGAAGAGATCCAGTTCAACCTCATGTCTAATTCAAGCTCCATTCCATCTGAGATAGAAAACATCATCTTAGTTCATTCTGGATCCATCTAGTTCTTTTAGGTTGAAACTGAAACTCATCAATTAACAATGAAATTCATCACCACCCCCATCCTCAAGGTGGCATCTAATTGCAGAAGACCCACACAGGCTCCTAGTGCTCTAAGAGGCTGTTGGTCCTCAATCAACATCTGTCCTCTCTGCTGTTCATGAGATTGATGTTCTTTGTCCCATCTGGTTCCCAGCCTTTGTCACTACTGCATGCTGGTATCCACAGGAGGCCTTCATTGCCTTTGGATCTCTGGACTTATAGTCCTCACTGCACCTGCTGTTAGCATTCCCTCTTCTGTGCTGGGGCTCTTGCTTGGCCAATTCCACACCCTTCCAGTGCCACAGAAGACGTTTGGCTGCTTACCTATGAAAGCCCATTAAGGCTTCACTGGGTCTTCTTCACCTCTGCTCCTCACATAGCCATCTCTATCCTTATGCCTGAGACTGAGCCGGCAAGGGGGCACTGGGCCTCTCAGATTCCCAGACTTCCCAGGGGTTCTGTGATTCTGTATCTGTCCCCTCTACCCCTCACAGCTAACGCTGGGTTTGAGGAAGGCTCAGGGCCCATTTTCAGCCTATTACTTTCTTCGCTGACTCTCCTACACTACTCTCCCAGCTCTTAGGATCTCTGCTCAGTTTGGGCAGATCATATATGTCCCTCAAATCTCTTTGTCCTACATTTACACTATGGTTTTTACACTAAAATCCAAAGATGTTCTGCTATTCTCTGGCTCTATAAAACTTACCCCTTGGGGCAATGGGAATCTCAACAGTAGGATGGTTGCCATAGTATGAAGCATAGAGTGCAGACAGAATGTAACAGTTTCTTCCAGCACATCTCTTTTTAAGAATGAGGAAAATTTTTCCCTAAAGCCCCCTAGCAGAACCTCCCCACTTAAAGCTCATTGGCATCCAACAATCATAGCCAAACTACTCCCTGGCATGGGTCACATGGCCACTGATGGATCCAGAATACTTTCAGCTCCAAGGAGAACACTGAAGAAACAACGGCTTCAGTCTACCGGACACTCATTTCTTTAACAAGAGGTTTCAAAGGAAGTGGATTCTGAGTTGGTTTGGTGACTCACTGGCTTATTTGTCTGCCTGTGGCCTCATGATCACAGATGGCTGCAACAGCTCCCAATTTTATGTTCTCGTTCAAAGCAGGACAAAGTGGGGCATAGGGGCACCAGAAAATATTTCTCTCTTTTCATCAGAAGGAAAAAGCTTTTTCAGAAGCCACACCCACCCCCAGCAGACCTCTCTTACATCTCACTGGCCAGAACTGAATCACATAACACCCCCAACTGCAAGAGAGGTGGGGAGAGTATCTGACCTTCTTCAGCCCCTAGAATGGGAGCGAACAAGCAAGAAGGGGTGAGGATGACTGCTACATTAGCTAACCAGTTGTGCTTCCTGAATCTGCCAAGATTTCCATTTTGACTCACCCCCAGGGCTGGGGCTGGGACCCACCTTCCCTCAAATGTGGAGAATGGAATCCCCTGACAAAAGCAGAAGAAGGAATAAACATGATGAGTGGCAACCAGCACTTTCTGCCCCTCCCCTCCAGCAAGGCTTGCTGCCAGGTCAAGTGCCTTGAGCAGCACCTGGGACATCCTAGGCGCTCAATAAACTGGAGCTATTCTTGATTCCCTCCCCTCCATTTTTTCCCCTCCCTGCAGCAGCCTACAGAGCATCTATAGATCGAGTTCTCAAGTTACAGTAGAATAATGCTGGAGTAACAAGACACTCAGACACTCTGAAGCTCCAGGCAGCCTTCCTATGGAGAACCTACAGAGCTGGCTCAGGTTACTGCAGAAGGAGGCAGGAGCAGCTGAGTAACCAGGCTCCCTGCCGAGTGGCCCAGGATCTGGCCTGCAAATCCCTACCAGGTGGACAGATGTTGACACAGCACTCCTGGCCCGTCCTTCCTCTGCCCTTCAATTGGCAGCCCAAGCTTACTGAGACTGAGAGGGGGAGCATTGCTGATAGAGAACTTGGAGCTAGCTAGAGAGAGGGAAGGGCTCGGTTGATATCTCCTGGGGTTCCAGGAGGATGGGTGTATCCAAAAGGAACTCTGGACTACTTCTGTGCCCCAAAACACACTCCCCTAGTGACCATCTCACCTTGAAACTCAGTAAAACTTGGTAGGCTTTTGGTGCCTGAAAACTTTAGACTTGAATTTAGGCCATTTTATTCTCAGGTCCCATTTCATGACAAACATGGGCTACCCTCTCTCACCCAGTTGTTTTCCCAGCTAACTGTCCTCACCCTTTTGATTCAGCATTACCTCCTTGGGAAGTCTATCATCTTTGTTCTTACAGTGCCCAGGCCCTAGACCTCATCAGAGCATGCCTCATGCATTGTCATCATCTGCTTCTGCGCCCATCTCCACCTCTAGGCGCTATGAGCTCCCTGTGGCTAGGAATGACGCTAGTTCCCTTTGTTCCCCTATTCTTTCCCAGAGGTGTGTCTAGCTTGGAGGAGAGTCTGAGAGTAAGAAATACAGGATTTGGAATCACACAGATTTGGGTTTGAGTCCACTTACTCATCGTGTGACCATGGCCAAGTTTCTCAGCCTCTGTACCCCTCAGTTTCCTCTATAAAATTGGAGGTAATGATGCCATTGATAGTTAAGACAGCCAGACATGGCATGGTTCTTGAATGGCACAGTATGATGTGTATAGTGCTAATCATGAGGTCTTCTTGCCAAAAACTCAAGCAAGAGTCTGGGGTCAAGGCCCCAGATCTACCCACCAGTTTACAAGAAATAATGATGAAAGCCAGGCGAGGTGGCTCACGCCTGTAATCCCAGCACTTAGGGAGGCCAAGACGGGAAGATCACTTGAGGCCAGAAGTTTGAGATCATCCTGGTCAACATAGTGAGACCCCCCACTTCAGAGAAATGGAAAAAAAAGGTAGCTAGACATGATGGTGTGAGCCTATAGTCCTAGCTATTTGGTAAGCTAAAACAGGAATATAGCTTGAGCCCAGGAGTTCCAGGTTGTAGTGCACTCCAGCCTAGGGCAACAGAGCCCCATCTCGAAAGGAAAGGAGGAAGGAAGGAGGAAAAGAAAGAAAGAAAGGAAAGGAGGAGGAACATGGTGAACATCACTACAGGGAATGAGAGCACAATCAGCCAAATCCAAATGCACCAATGCAGCCCAGCGTGGTGGCTCATGCCTGTAATCCTAGCACTCCGGGAGGCCGAGGTGAAAGAATCACTTGAGCTCAGGAGTTCAAGACCAGCCTGAGCAAGAATGAGACTTTGTCTCTACTAAAAATAGAAAAATGAGCTGGGCATGGTGGCTTGTACCTGTAGTCCCAGCTACTCGGGAGGCTGAGGTAGGAGGATTGCTTGAACCCAGGAGTTCGAGGTTGCTGTAAGCTAGGCTGATGCCACAGCACTCTACCCCCAGTGACAGAGCAGCAAGACTGTCTCAAAAAAAAAAAAAAAAAACAACAAAAACCCACCAGTCCTACAGGACAAATGGCCTGGTTCCTTCCACAGATAAAGGGCCTAAAGGGTACCAGAGTGGGGGTGGGGGTGCAGAGAAATTACTGTCAGACAAAAAGAAATGAGTTGTTTCAACCAAAAGCAATGGTGGACCTTGTTTGGATCCTTATTCCAAATAAACTAAATGTAAAGAGACATCTGTGAGACAACCTTAAAGAAAAAAGAGCACCAAATGGGTAGCATGAGATGAAACTAGGGAATTATTGTTAATTTTGTTAGGGACGATCAATAATGATATCATGGTTTTGTTAAAAGAAAGAAATCCTCAAGTAAGAGATAAATGCTGGAGGTAGCTACAGGTGAAATAATATGATGCCTGCAGTTTGCTTTAAAAGAATCTAAACAGGCCAGGCGCAGTGGCTCACACCTATAATCCTAGCACTCTGGAAGGTCGAGGCGGGCGGATCATTTGAGCTCAGGAGTTTGAGACCAGCCTGAGCAAGACCAAGACCCTATCTGTACTAAAAATAGAAAGAAATTAGCTGCACAACTGAAAATATATAGAAAAAATTAGCTGGGCACCGTGGCTCATGCCTGTAGTCCCAGCTACTTGGGAGGCTGAGGCAGAAGGATTGCTTGAGCCTAGGAGTTTGAGGTTGCTGTGAGCTAGGCTGATGCCACGGCACTCTAGCCCGGGCAACAATGAGACTCTGTCTCAAAAAAATAAAAGAAAAAGAATCTAAACAAAACAAAAAATCTGGAGGAGAGAGAAGAAATGAAACTGGGAAAATACATATAATTATTGAAGTTGAGGCTGGGTGCGGTGGTTCACACCTATAATCCTAGCATTCTGGGAGGCTGAGGTGGGAGGATCACTCAAGATCAGGAGTTCGAGACCAGCCTGAGCAAGAGCGAGACCCCCGTCTCTACTAAAAATAGAAAGAAATTGGCTGGGTGCGGTAGCTCACGCCTGTAATCCTAGCTCTCTGGGAGGCCGAGGTGGGCGGATCATTTGAGCTCAGGAGTTCGAGACCAGCCTGAGCAAGAGCGAGACCCCATCTCTACTATAAATAGAAATAAATTAATTGGCCAACTAATATATATAGAAAAAATTCGCCGGGCATGGTGGCGCATGCCTGTAGTCCCAGCTACTTGGGAGGCTGAGGCAGCAGGATTGCTTGAGCCCAGGAGTTTGAGGTTGCTGTGAGCTAGGCTGACGCCACGGCACTCACTCTAGCCTGGGCAACAAAGTGAGACTCTGTCTCAAAAATAAAATAAAATAAAATAAAATAATAATAAAAAAAATAGAAAGAAATTAATTGGCCAATTAAAAATATATAAAAAATATTAGCCGGGCATGGTGGTGCATGCCTGTAGTCCCAGCTACTCGGAGGCTGAGGCAGGAAGATGGCTTGAACCCAGGAGTTTGAGGCTGCTGTGAGCTAGGCTGATGCCACGGCATTCTAGCCTGGGCAATAGAGTGAGATTTTGTTTCAAAAAAAAATTATTGAACCTGAGTGATAGTACAGATAATGGGGCTTCGTTACACTGTTCTTTTACTATTGTGTATGTTAAAAAATTCATGATAAATTTTTTAAAATAGTTATATAAATATATATTATACATATACATATGTTACATATGTATGCATGTATATATATTTATATTTATAGAACATTTGGTATGTGTTCTAAATGTTTTGTCCTCATTAACATTCATCAGTATTTGCATGAATTACCACCTGTATGACTTGGAGCAAGTTTTTCAACCTCTCTGTGCCTGAGTTGCCGTTATCTTTAAAGTGGAAAATAAGAAATGAGTTAACATATACAATGTGCTCGATGTTAGCACTAATTCTCACAGCAACCCCATGAAGTAGTTCTTAATTTATCTTCATTTTTATAGATGGTGGATCTGTGCACAGAGAAATTAAAGCTCTGAGGTCCCACCAGAGTGGTTACAGGAATTGAATGAGCTAAAACTGTACAGGCTTAGCCTGAGGCCTGGTGCATATCAGGTGTTTAGCAAATGTCTGCTGTTAATATCAACATCACCATTTGCTGTAGTGAACATGACCAGCCTTTCCTTCTAGAATGGGAAGCTGCTGTCCGAGCGGGATGGAGTGAAGAGGAGGAGTGAGGAGCTAGCCACAGAGAAGGATGCTTTGAAGGTGCTGCCCCTCCCTAATGTCTAACAACTTTCCACCATCCCCCGTGCCATTTTTCCCATTTCCAGTTTCAGCCACCACAGCCTGGTGAGATCAGATGTCTTGGGTCAAGCCATCTGGTTCCCAGGGCCACCCAGGCAGCTCCCAGATGGGCTGAAATCCCTCAAGTCCAGGGACAGCTCTGGAGGTTGAAGAGACTGGGGTGGGGCAGAAGGAGGGCAGGGCAAGGAGAGAGCTGGGAAGCCAGATGAATGGACGGATTCCTTCCTTGGCAGCGGCAGCTCTATGAGTGTGAACGCCTCATTTGCCAACGAGATGCTATCCTCTCTGAGGTGAGAGAGCTGGGGAGGGAGATGCCTTCTACATGCACCTGCCTGCCTCCTGTCGCAGTCTGGAAGGGGAAGTCTTGCCTAGATCTGATCCCTAGATAAGTAACCGGGAGAGGTTTCCCCAGGACACAAGCATGAGCCCTTGGGATCTGGAAGCCCTTCTGCCTGGTGCTGTCCCTCAGGCTCTAGGTCTTCCCTCAAGCTCACCTTGTCCCTCAACCCTCCAACCAACCCTCCACCAACCAGCCCAGTGTCTTTGCGGGGCTGGGCCCAGTCTCAGTAGGCTTTGGGCTTTCTCAGCGCACTCGCCGTGCAGAGAGCCTGGCCAAGACCTTGGAGGAGTACAGGATGACAACTAAGGTAACTCACTCAAGAAGGCCCCTCACCACTCACAGTGGCCCTCTGCCTGACCTGGCCCTCACCACTTCTCCTTTGCTGTCTCTGGAACGTGCTGCCTCTTCTTCCTGTATCTCTTTCTTACTCTGTCAGTTTTTTTTTCAAGTTTCCCCGTCTTGCTTCTTCCATCCCTACTGTATGACTCTGTTTCCGTCTCTGCCTTTTCACTTTTTTTCTGTCCTTCCTTCCTCTCTCTTATGCTGTCTTCGATTCACTTTCATTCTCTGTGGGTGTCTTCTCACTGCCTCTCCCCTCCTTACCTTTCTGTGTCTCTTTTTCCCTGGGCAGCTCCTCTCTGTGTAGCTCTAGTCTTTATGAGTCCCTACACCCTGTGTTTCTCTTGCCTCTCTGTGAGTCTGTTTCCATCTGTCTCTTATTTTTCCCTCTGCCTCTGCCTCTGCCTGCCTTCTCAATTTTTCTGGCTGTGGTTTACCTCCTGGGTTCCTGTTGCTCTCTGTTCCTCTTTGGCTTCCTAAGTTTCTGTCACTGCTTTCTTCCCCTTGAACCCTCGGCAGTATGTGCCTGGGGAACCCAAAGAAGTCACAGAAGTAGAAAGGACCTTGGAAGAGGGGCCCACCAGTGGGGGGTGGGAAGATTGGAGAGCCAGGTGTGCCTCCAACTGCCTCTTTTGCAGGAACTGAGGCTGGAGATCTCACGCCTAGAAGAGCGGCTGAGTCAAACACGTGAGGGGCCAGATGAGTGAGTGGAATGTTGGGGACGGGAGGAGGCAGGAGGGGAGCCCAAGAGCAGGGACGCCTGACCTCTGGCCCCAAGGTGGGCAGGGCATGGAGCCCAGTGTAGGCTGACTGACAAGTGGCAGGCAGGCGTAGAGACAGCCTTCCCCCCTCCTGTGTGGCTAGGCTACCCGAAGAAGCCCAGGCAAGAAGAGTGGGATGGACCAATCTGCTGCCCCCATCGCTGGGCTTGGAGATAGAGGCTATTCGGCAGGTGGGCCTAGCACCCTTTGAATACTCTGGAGACCACCAAGGCAGAAATTCCAAACATCCCTACTCTGACCCTCATACCTGCCCCAGCCCATGACCCCAGAGCTCTGGGCAGTCAGCCCACTTGGGGAGTCACTAATGCACATTGCTGCCAAAGGGGTTCCCCCCCAACCTCAGCACTTCTATAACTCTCTGCCTCAAATCCCAGCCCCCAACACATTGCCAGCCCCAGGCCCATGCCAGGCCCAACTCTGACCCAACCCTGACTCATCTCTATGCCATCTCCCCCCACAACCATTTCATTCCTTAACTTCATCTCTAATCCAATCCTTGATCCTAGCACCAAACCCTCTCCTGTTTCTTTTTCCACCTCTTCCCCAACCCCAGCCCCACACTGGCCCTTTTCCACATCCCATCCTATTCCCAGCTCCACACCTGAGCCCGTTTCCATTTCCATGTCTTACCTCATCTTCTGCCGTAATTTGGCCCTTCCTGACCTCAAAAACTTCTCCATTTCCAGAAACAAGAAGTGGCAGCTGCTGATCTCGCCAGCCCTCTTTGTGGAGTGTGGCAATGGGAGGAAGTCATCAATGAGACTGATGAGGAGGCTGAGTTTCTACCTGAAGCCCCAGGTGGAGGACAGGTGATCATGGGGAGGGGCTTTGCAACCACAGGAGGCCAGAAGCAGGGACAGGGCCCTGGGACCTTGTGTGCTACCTGGGCCAGCCTGTTCACTCTCACCTTTGCTTGTTCCCCATTCCACGAGCATATGTTTGTTGACTGAGGACCAACCCACTGTGTGCTTGACACCAAGCCACAATCCAGACAGGACACTACCCCTGCCCTAGGGACTGACCTGCCAGTGTGGTAGACAAAAGTGAACAAAGCAAACACAAAAATTACACTGTGACTTTTGTTGTTTTGCTTTTTAGAAAATACTGTCAAGAATAACCTTACTTAAAACTGCGCTACTGTAGGAAGGGAATAAGTAAATTGTTCATCCTAACACCGTAGGGATATTTTAAGCCTGTATGTTTTTAATATGAAGCACCTTTAAGAAAAGCCTAGCAAGCTCACTGTGAAATCTTCAACTCAGCAATAACTATTGTTTTATGACTTCCATAATTACCTGAACAATATTTCTATGTCATTTGAAACAACTGAGACATGTTGTCTTCAATGCCCACCTGAAAAATGAGATTTTTTTTTTTTTGAAACAGAGTCTCTCTCTGTTGCCCGGGCTAGAGTGGTATGGCATCAGCTTAGCTCACAGCAACCTCAAACTCCTGGGCTCAAGCGATCCTCCTGCCTCAGCCTCCCAAATAGCTGAGACTATAGGCATGCACCACCATGCCCAGCTAATTTTTTCTATATATATTTTTAGTTGGCCAGATAATTTCTTTCTATTTTTGGTAGAAACGGGGTCTCACTCTTGCTCAGGTGGATCTCGAACTCCTGAGCTCAAACGATCCTCCCTCCTCGGCCTCCCAGAGTGCTAGGATTACAAGCATGAGCCCCCACACCTGGCTGAAAAATGAGATTTTATTACATTTTTGTTGTTGTTTTTACACCCTTTCATCATCATTCCCAATGAAAAATGAAATTTTAATCTACAGCATGTCCCAAAAGTCATCATACATAGGGAAAATGGGAAATTATAACTAGATATAATTTTATTTACAAAATATTCATTACAAAATTTTTTTCCTTTGTATGGAGACTTTTGGGACATCCTATATTAGTGGCAGAACTTTTTTTTTAGAGAAAATATTAACAACTCTGTAAACACCACTGTATTGGCCGGGCGCGGTGGCTCAAACCTGTAATCCTAGCTCTCTGGGAGACCGAGGTGGGCGGATCATTTGAGCTCAGGAGTTCGAGACCAGCCTGAGCAAGAGCGAGACCCCATCTCTACTATAAATAGAAAGAAATTAATTGGCCAACTAATATATATAGAAAAAATTCGCCGGGCATGGTGGCACATGCCTGTAGTCCCAGCTACTTGGGAGGCTGAGGCAGCAGGATTGCTTGAGCCCAGGAGTTTGAGGTTACTGTGAGCTAGGCTGACGCCACGGCACTCACTCTAGCCTGGGCAATAAAGTGAGACTCTGTCTCAAAAAAAAAAAAAAAAACACCACTGTATTGTCTTGAAAACTATACCACTTCAAAGCTGTTGAGCCATCCTTAAAGGAGAAACTTGTTCCTCTGATCACTTTTTCTCTTGGTTGAGAGAAGCTTCTGTGTTTCTCTTTAACACCAGGGCTTGTTTGGAGTCTCATTTAATTCTTTCAGTTTCTCTATTAGGTAGGTATCCTCATCCCTTGTCCTGTTACTCATGGAAAACTGAGGCGCAGGGAGAATCACATGTCCACAGACACACAGCTTGTCGAGGGATGAGCCACATCCCTCAGAAGTCATATAAGTTAGATTGAGCTTCTGCTTCAAGCTCTCGAGAGACAGGCCTGTCAAGGTGAAGACTGACCTGGGCCTCAGGGTACCACCTGTGCTAGGCCCAGGGACACAAAGCTGAGTCACTCAGGGCTGAGGCTCTCGGTGCTCAAGGCCTAATAGGTGAGACTGTGCATGTGGGCTACCCTCATGCAGGATGGTCATGGTGGGGGATGGGCCCTGTGGAGCCAAGAGGCGGGGTGTCTATGTCAGGTGGGAGACTGGGGGAGATATCAAAGGGAAACTGACACTTGAGTTTATTTTGAAGAAACAAAAAAGGGAGAGAGATGTTAAGTGGTTTGAGGAAAGAGAGACCTTCCAGGCAGTGGGAACAGCCTGTGCAAGGCCTTGGAGGCATAAAATCATAACGTGCTTGGGGAGTACAGGATGGCTGGGATGACTAGTGAGAGAGGAGGCCAAGGCCAGATCAGGAAAGGAATTCTCTGTCAAGCTAAGAGATTGCACTTTTCTACATAAAACCACAGAGGACTGTGAGCAAGGAGAAGTGAGGTCAGTTCTGGGCATAAAAAGATCCCTCTGGGACCAAGTGAGAAACTTACTGGAGGCTGTGAAGGAGGAAGCCAGGGAGGAGGCTGTGGCATTGGGGATGAAGCCTGAGACAGGCCAAGGCTTTATGGATGGAGAAAAAGAGAGAGGCAAAGAGAATTGGTAGGGGGTAGATGGTCTGTGGGGGGCTGGGTAATGGGAAGGAAGGAAAAACAGGAAAGATGCCAAACTTACCTTGCAGCCTCATGAGATGCAATCCTGAGTAGTCCGGGGGGGCAGGTGTGTGTACAAGGCTGGAGCTTACGGGGTGTATTCAGAAAACATTGTCGAGTTGGTAGTTGAGGTCACAGGCAACAATGAGATGTTTCTGGAGAAAACAGAGAGGTACCTGGGTTCTGAAGGAGAGCAGATGGTGCCAGCCCGAGACTGGGGGGAGAAGAGGGTTGGGAAGGGAAGTGTTAAGCTCCTTTTGCACCTAGGTGAGTGTGAGAGATTTGTGGGATATCCTAGGGAGTTTAGGGGACCTGGACCTCCTGGGTTCTGCAGGAGAAGGGGGCTTAGTGGAGTCTAGAACAATCATCTGGTTTCTGGCTTCTGCTCCTGGGGGCATTATAGAGTCACCCTTGCATAGGAATTCACAAGAGAAGGGCAGGTTTTAGGAGAAGATGGTGAATTTGTGCACAGGTTGCAGCCCAGGAGACCTGCTGTATATAGGGTCTGTAACTCAGAGAACAGAGTGGTCATTGTTAGAGTGAGGGCATAACTAAAGCCCAGGAAGAGGGTTTTGAGTGAGAAGAGTCAGGGGAGACCTAACCTTTTTGTTCCCACAGAGAAACTTCCAGGGAGAGCTGGCATGCCCTAAAGAAGAAAGGAAGGAATCATTGCTGTGGTAAGGAGCTGGTTCCTCACTGCACCATCCCTTTGCCTCACGGTGACACCAGATTCACCAAGTCTAGAGTACAAAGACTGGAAGAGCCCTGAGGGAGTCATGTGTCATTCACTCACTCATTCATTCACCTCTTCACTGAGAGGACCTTGGGCCTATGGGCCAGGAGATGAGTCAGACCCAGCCCTGCCCTCAATGCCTCTGGATCAGGGGGAAACAGAGCCAGACCCAGACAGTTCCAGAAGACTGTTCTGGAAGCAAAGCAGGCACCCACCCCCACCTGGAAGGAAAGCTCCAAGGGGAGGTGATCATGCTTGAATGGAGCCCTGTAGGAGTGGTGTTAGTATAAGAGGCTCTAAGAAGAAGACACAGGCTGGGCGTGGTGGCTCACGCCTATAATCTTAGTAATCTGGGAAGCTGAAGTGGGAGGATTGCTTGAGCTCAGGAGTTCGAGACTAGCTTGAGCAATAGACATTGTGGCATACACCTGTAGTCCCAAGCTACTTGAGAGGCTGAGGCAGAAGGATCACTTAGAGCCCAGGAATTGGAGGTTGCAGTGAGATACAATGATGCCACAACATTCTATCCAGGGTGGCAGAGTGGGACGTTGTCTCAACAAAAAGAAAAAAATTAGAAAAAAAAAAAAAAGACACAATTGTCAGACAGATGAGAGAGCTTCATCAGTCATTCTCTCTAACTGAACACACCTCCTGAGACCTCCAAGGAGCCCCCCTGGAGAGCTCCCAGTCAGTTGGGAGATCAGTGTGGGCTCCGCAATCAGCCTGGGTTCAAATCCTGGCTTGGCTACTTTGCAGTAAGGCTGGTGTGAGCATTCAGCTGTATGCTGAGAAGCTTCAGCCCTGTGGCTGTTATGCAATTTTTATGAGGCTTGTGTGCATGCCTCCAAGGATATAGAAGATACTAGATGTCTGTGCCCACCCTCCTCCAGAGCCCTGGCCTTGGGACTCTGGTTTCTTGTGGTGCTTTCCTCACCCCTCCCTTCTTTCAGGCTCCTGGCTGCAGCAACTAATGAGGCTGCCTGCCATGGCCTCTAATTGGACTTGCCTGGGAAGAGCTGAGATTGGGCAGAATGGGGGCTCTGGAGCTGTGACCTCCCTTTGCATCACCAGGGAAAGGAGGGGAGAAGGGGCTGAGCAGGGTAGGAGGGAGGGAGGCAGGGAGGCGGGTGCCATCTGAGTTTCCGAAGGGTGGGAACAGTATGATCCGCAGATTGGGAAGCTGGAAGTGAGGAAGGTGGTGGATACTGTGGCTTCCAAAGGTGGCAAGGGGTGAGGGCTAGGACCTTGAGAGGGGCTGGGGGACTAACCACGTGGGTCCCAAATAGATGTTTCAGGGGGTCTGTGATCCTGCATGCCTTATTGGGTGGGCGCTGAGGAAATAGCCATATCCCTGAGTGTGTTAGGTCTAAATAAAGCTGGTGATGGTGCAGCTGCAGGGCAGGATCTTTGGTCCCTAATGAAGACAATGGCTGGTGGTGTGGACGTCTGGGTCTTGAAGGGGCATTCATGCTGGGCAGCTTGAGACCTCAGTCCCCAAAGAGGCATTTCAGGGTTTCAAACAGTTGTGACCCTAGGGGGCAGAGGCTGGGGGCTTGTACACCTAGAGAAAGGAGTTGAGATGGGAGCACAGCTCAAACAGTTGGATTCTATTCACTGGGAGGTCTGAGTCGGAATCCCAGTCTACAAAGAAGACCCACCAAGACTGACAGTGATTAAAAATGGCACAACCCACTAGGCAGGAATGGGGGTGAGGGTTTCCACACATGCCCTGGGAACTTGGAGAGGTCTGAGTCTCTGGTGCTTTGAAGGGAAAGAGATCCAGAAGCCTCAGTTCCTGGCTGGGTGATTAGCTGAGAAAGTAGTGGCTGAGAAAGCCAATCTGAGATGAAGAGGCCCCTTACCCTTCTGGGGGTCACAGACTCTTTTGATAATTCAGTAAAAATTCCCCTGAAAAACACATGTGGAGGACAGACCCAGGCTCATCCATAATCTGTGTTAAGACCCTTGCCCCTGCCCTGAAGGTTCCCTTCCAGCCCCACAAGAGGCAAAGGGAACTAGGCAGAGGAGGAGGATGCTTGCAATGACTTTGTTGGCCCTCAGGTTACCCAGAAGAGAAGAGGAGGAGGAAGCAGACACCCAGACAGCGGACAGCCAGGTCACGGTAGGCAGTCTCCAGCACCCCTCCACTGTCCGTATCCACTCCAGGCCCGCAGAGGCTGAGTGGTTTTAACTCCTCCCAGCCCCCACCCCACATCCCTACTCCTCAGGAGCAGAGAGAAAAATCATTTGGCCAAGAGATAACAAGGCCCTCACTGTAGCTAATGAGAGCGATGGTGAGGTGGGGGGAGGCCTGGAGCCAGAATGCTCCCAGGGGACCCACCAACCACACACACACAAGGCTGCAGCTGCCACACCACAGGCCTCATAGACGTGGTTACACCCCCGGATTGCATAAATGTAACGCACAAGCGCCCACACACTGTGGGGAAAGGGCCTGGCCCTCCCTAGCCAGCCTCAGAATTCCTGGCCGGGGAGCACAGTGATCCACACTCTGCTGCCTGCAGCCACACACACAGGCTCCTCCGCTTCTCAGGCAGCAGTGCTGGGGTGTGGAGGTTACAATTCTGATTCTCAGGCAAGGAAAGGGACAGAGACTTGGCCAGGAGAGTGGGGAGCCCTCAGCCCTTTGCTGAGGAATGCAGGAGCCATGCTGGAGTCTGCATGGCTATCGGCCAGGCACTGTAGGGGCCCCTGGGGCTCTTCAGGGTCCAAACTGGCCAAGAATGCTGACCCCAGGGATGCCTAGCTCCCACTAGCCTGGCCCAAAAGCCTACCTCCTCCCTGCCACACTGCACTCCCTTCCAGGGAGACTGGGGCTCCACCCCAGCTTCCTCACAGCTCACATGGTAATAATCTTTCCCAGCTCCCAGGGTGGGGATGAGGGTGAAGGGCCACATCATAAAGGACTTGGCTCCATACCTGGCACAGTGGGTGGCTGCAGTCAAGACAGTGATTGGGACCCTGCACAGTGGCTCACACCTGTAATCCTAGCACTCTGGGAAGCCGAGGCGGGCGGATCACTCAAGGTCAGGAGTTCAGCCTAAGCAAGAGCGAGATCCCATCTCTACTAAAAATAGAAAGAAATTAATTGGCCAATGCCGAGTGCGGTGGCTCACGCCTGTAATCCTAGCTCTCTGGGAGGCCGAGGTGGGAGGATTGCTCAAGGTCAGGAGTTCGAAACCAGCCTGAACAAGAGCGAGACCCCATCTCTACTATAAATAGAAAGCAATTAATTGGCCAACTAATATATATAGAAAAAATTAGCCAGGCATGGTGGCACATGCCTGTAGTCCCAGCTACTTGGGAAGCTGAGGTAGTAGGATTGCTTGAGCCCAGGAGTTTGAGGTTGCTGTGAGCTAGGCTGACACCACGGCACTCACTCTAGCCCAGGCAACAAAGTGAGACTCTGTCTCAAAAAAAAGAAAAGAAATTAATTGGCCAACTAAAAATATATAGAAAAAATTAGCTAGGCATGGTGGCGCATTCTTGTAGTCCCAGCTACTCGGGAGGCTGAGGCAGAAGGATTGCTTGAGCCCAGGAGTTTGAAGTTGCTGTGAGCTAGGCTGACACCACGGCACTCACTCTAGCCCAGGCAACAAAGTGAGACTCTGTCTCAAAAAAAAGAAAAGAAATTAATTGGCCAACTAAAAATATATAGAAAAAATTAGCTAGGCATGGTGGCGCATTCTTGTAGTCCCAGCTACTCGGGAGGCTGAGGCAGAAGGATTGCTTGAGCCCAGGAGTTTGAAGTTGCTGTGAGCTAGGCTGACACCACGGCACTCACTCTAGCCCAGGCAACAAAGTGAGACTCTGTCTCAAAAAAAAGAAAAGAAATTAATTGGCCAACTAAAAATATATAGAAAAAATTAGCTAGGCATAGTGGCACATTCTTGTAGTCCCAGCTACTCGGGAGGCTGAGGCAGAAGGATTGCTTGAGCCCAGGAGTTTGAGGTTGCTGTGAGCTAGGCTGATGCGACAGTACTCTAGCCCGGGCAATAGAGTGACACTCTCTCTCTCAAAGAAAAACAAAAGACAGTCGTTGGGATTAGAGTTCTGTTTTTATTTTGTGTCATTGTTATTATCATCATTATCCATAGAGCAGAAGTGTAGGAGTGGGAAGGCCCTTCCAGAGAGACAAGGTGGTAAAGGGGGTTGGGCCTGGCCCCCGTTGGAACATTTGGGGCTTTGATCTGAAAGCACCTGCCAATTCTAACACAGACAGGAAGACAGGCTCTGAGGAGGGCCCTTGCTGAGCTAGGCCCAGCAAAGGGATGGGCACCTGCAGAAGATGGAGTCTCTGTCTTCAGGGTGCTTGGATACTTCCAAAATCAGATGGAAAATGGAGATGATAACATCAAATAGCTCACACAGTTATTGAGCACTCACTATGTACCAGGCACTGTTCCAAGCCCCTTCACCCACTTTTTTAACCTACATTCACTCATTTAGTCTCCATGTTAACCCTATGATGTAGGAACTGTCATCATCCTTGCCTGGCAGATGAGGAAAATGAGGCATGGAGAGGTGTGGTAACATGCTGAGAACTCATAGCCGGAACTGGCAGAGCTAGGAACCCAACCTGGCAGTATGGCTCAGAAAAGCTCCCACGCTTAACTCCCGCCTTCCACCAATTTCCATGTGGTCATTTATGTCCGGAAGGCCAACCTAAGGACCCCTCCCAATCCAAGACCCTATGCCTCAAGTTCTTCTTTGTCCTCCCAGGCTGATCCCCCAATCCCTCTGGGAGACCTGACTCATCCTGCAGACATCCCAGGAAGCCCTCCTGAAAGGTAATGGGACCCACAGGAACTGGGAAGGGACTCGGGGGCTGAGAAGAAGCCCGGTGGTGATTTCCTTTCCCTTCTTTCCCTCCAGCTGCCCCACCCAGCCAGAACTTCAGCAAGCTCTGGTGCCAGTGATGAAAGAGCTGGTCCCAGTCCACAGGAGGCCCTGGGGCCAGGTCTGCCTGCCCCCACAGCAGCTCAGGTGTGCCCCCAGCTCTCTCCAGAAGGAGGGAGATGGTCTGACATGGGGAAGGCTACAGGCTCCCTGGGCCCCATCCTAAGCACTCTCCCGCCTCCCCACCAGGGTCACTCGGCACACGCTGATCCCAGCCCGGGTCCTGGGCCTGCTGCTGCTGCTGCTGCTCTCCGTCCTGCTGCTGGGCCAGTCCCCACCCCCAACCTGGCCCCACCTCCAGCTCTACTACCTCCAGCCCCCACCAGTATGAGGCATCCCCTTCCCACCCAGAGCGTTATCTAGCTCAATAAATCCCCGGGGGCTCTTTCTTCTGTTAGCCCCATTGTTATGCTGCTGTTGCTTGGGCTTACCCCCATGCAGGACATGAGGATCCCAGTCTTCAGTGTTGGGTTTTTATGTGAAGTCTCTTGGTTTTGTAATGTTGGTGACTACATTTCTTAACAATAGTAAAATATAGCCAATAATGGATTTAAGTACTAAAGATTATTTTCCTTACCAAACAAGGGTAGAGGAGGGCAGCTATGGGGCCACAGCTCAATCCCAACAGCCTCGGGTTCAGGGTCTCAGTGATTCTGTGGTCTTTCCCTCATGCTCAGGCAATGGCAGTTGTTACAGCTTCCTACTTCACATCTGCAAGGAGAAGGAAATGTGCTAGAAAAGCAATAGCTTTCCCAGAACTGCCAACAGACTTGCATTTACATGTCTCATTGGCCAGAATGTTTGGCGTGACCATCCTTAGCTGCAAGGGAGGCTGGGAAACCTGGGAAGCTAAGCTCCTCTCCTGGAGCTGGGCACATTGTTGCCCAACCTGTTAGTAAGATTGGATTTGGTGAAGCCAGATAAAATGCCTTGCCATAACAACTCATTCACATTTTTTTTTAAGAGGCAGGGTCTCTCACTCTGTCACCCAGGCTGAAGTTCAGTGGCATGATCATAGCTCACTGTAACCTCAAATTCCTGGGCTCAGGCCATCCTCCTGCCTCAGCCTCCTGAATAGCTTGGGACTACAGGCATGCTGCCACGCCCAGCTACTTCTTTTTTAGTTTTTGTAGAGATGGGGTCTCACTATGTTCCCCATGCTTTTCTTGAACTCCTGGGCTCAAGCAAAGCAATCTTCCTGCCTCAGCCTCCCAAAGTGCTAAGATTACAGTTGTGAGCCACCTCACCAGGCCTCATTCAAATTATTGAAAAACACTGCAGGGCACAGACCCAACAAAACACTTTTGTGGGCCACCTACAGACCACATGTTTGCAGCCTCTAGGCTTCCTGCCTCACCACTTATTGCCAGGCTGCTTTGAAGGTGCTCCTGGATACCTCTTCTCACTGATCTCTCCCTCCTTCCTGTTTTGTCTGTACCTTTGTCCTACCCCACCACAGGCCCTGACTCAGTCTTGCCACCACCCCATGGGTGGCAGCCTGGGTTGACCCAGTTCTGACCAAATCCTAGGTCAGTCATGAGTGATCTTCCATCTCCCTCAAAACACATACAAGACCAAAACCCCTCATTCTTAATTAACACTGACCATCTTCCATGGCTTAGCTTTGATGCATTATTATGCTGTAAGCCTCTTTCTACCTGGAGTAAGGCTGAGGAGACAAGAGGGAAATAGATGGATATGAAAAACCCCACCCTACTCCCAGGAAATATATTATTGGGCACCTACTGTGTGTCTGGCATGTCGCCCTTGGAACTGGAGTTGTACAGGAAATGTCCTAAGCTTTGCTGTTTCATCGCATTGCTAGGAAGATCCAGTACTCCAGCACTCTGGTGCTCCATGTAAATAACAAGAGCTGACACCCAGGAGGGCTTGCCCTAGAATAGGAGGGCACTGTGCCAGGCACTTCGGTGTTTATTTAATCCTCACCTCAACCCTAAGAGGTCAGTACTATTATCACTTTACAGATGAAGAAACTGAACACAAAGAAGTTAAATAACTTGACCCAGATGTCACAGCTACAAATTTCAAGAGTTAGGACCCAAATTCAGGCAGTCTGAGTTGAGTCCAGCACCTAAATTCATACAGTGGCCATTGCTTTCTGGAGCAGCCTAGCAGTTGAACATCCTTCCTTGCCTGGGAAAGGAAGCAGGGCCTTATCTTCAACTGAGAGAGTCAAAGGAAGTGATGTTCTCTCCCCCAGCTCCAGGAGGATGGGCTGCTGCAATGAGCCTATGCTCATCCCTGTAGCCAAAGAGAAGGATCATGAAATTGGCAGCCCCACCAGTACCTCAAGGAGCAGTCTTTGAAAGCAGCAGAAACTCTTGAAAGAAAAAGGAGGTTAGGGATGTGGTCCAGGCACACACACCAGAGAGGTCCACTAGAGTGCAAATGGCAAACAGGAAATGCATTTAGTCTTTTATCAAATACTTACTGATCATCTGTTGCCACAGCTAAACCTTAGAAGGTGAAGATGAAGCTGTAGAGGAAGACAGGACCTCCATTGCTAGGCTGAGGAGCTTTGATTTTCTCCCAAGGATGACAGGAGCTTTGGGAGATTTTATTGCTTGTTTGTCTTTTGGTTGTTTATGTTTTAATGGAGGTGAAACTTACAGATAAGTGGACAAACTTTGAGTATCAGCTGGGTGAATTTTTCTGTATGTATACCTATGAAACCACAAGCCAGGTAAGATACAGAACAGTTTTGGGGTTTTTTTTCTTCTTTTTGGTTTTCAAATGAAGACACTCAGGTTCCACTTGGGAGAGGTTTGAGCAAGGAAGACACAGAGTCAGATCTGTTTGAAGACAGATAGCAATAGATGTAGCTAGAGGCCCTGTAGGAGACAAGAAAAGGTACCTGGGCCAGGCGCAGTGGCTCACGCCTGTAATTCTAGCACTCTGGGAGGCCGAGGCGGGCGGATTCCTCAAGGTCAGGAGTTCAAAACCAGCCTGAGCAAGAGCGAGACCCCGTCTCTACTATAAATAGAAAGAAATTAATTGGCCAACTAATATATATAGAATAAATGAGCCGGGCATGGTGGCGCATGCCTGTAGTCCCAGCTACTTGGGAGGCTGAGGCAGAAGGATCGCTTGAGACCAGGAGATTGAGGTTGCTGTGAGCTAGGCTGACACCATGGCACTCACTCTAGCCTGAGCAACAAAGTGAGACTCTGTCTCAAAAAAAAAAAAAAGAAAGAAAGAAATTAATCAACCAAATATATATATATATATATATATACAAAAAATTAGCTGGGCATGGTGGTGTATCCCTGTAGTCCCAGCTACTCGGGAGGCTGAGGCAGAAGGATCACTTGAGCCCAGGAGATTAAGGTTGCTGTGAGCTAGGCTGATGCCACGGCACTCACTGTAGCCTGGAAGACAAAGCGAGACTCTGTCTCAAAAAAAAAAAAAAAGAAAGAAAGAAAACAAAAGGCACCTGACTCACCCTGGAGGTCAGGGAACTCGTCCCAGATCAGTGACATCTGTGTTCAATCTTGAAAAATGGGAAAGGTTGGGGTTATAGTGAGCAGGGGCCAGGGGAGTGTGTCACAGGCAGAGGAAACAATAATATGTGAAGACCAGTGTGCGTGGACAGCCATGCGCTAGCAGCACCCTGTTCCTGGGATTAAAAACAAAAAAAGATTTGGAGCCAGGGAAGGACTTAAGGCTGCAGCATGGTGGGAAATAAGATAGAGAGGCAGGCAAGAGCCTGAAGGATTTGAAACATCAGTTTGAACTTTCCTCCCAAGTGCCCTTGAAAGGGCTGTGAGCAGGGGAAGGCAGAACCAACTCTGGGTGGGAAAGAGACCTTCTGGAGCCTGTATAGGAATGAATGGAGTGAGCGAGACTGGACGCTTGGAAGTGGGGAGGAGTCTGGGACTGTGGTCCAGGTGAGAGAGGAGGAGGCCTGAGGTGGTCGTGCAGATAGAGAGGAGGGAGGGGCAGAGAGAGGCAGGGCAGGAGGGACGGGGCTGGAGACTGCCTGAGGAGCGTGAAGAGGGACGGGGCAAAGACAGTTCTGGGGACCCGATCCAGTGACTAGTAGACAGTGGACCATTCCCAAGATAGGGAACCCATGACAAGGAGTGGGTTTGGGGAAAGATTCTCAACTCATTTGGTGGCTGGACCTCTGAGCCCTGAGCCCTGAGTTCCCAGTCTGCCAAAGGGAGTTTGGGTGTTGTCAGCTGTGGTCAGTGATGGACACTGTGGGGATTGCTGAATTTTCCTTGGAGTGAAGAGGGAAGGGGGTTCCAGGCACTATTTTGGTGAAAGCCTTAAATACTAGGAAAGGGATCTGGGAGAAAGTAGAGTATGGGAAGAGCCCAGGTAAGTAGCCAGCTACCAGACCCTTTAGAAAATAGAGGAGGAGCTCCTCATAAGGTGGTTGTGAGCTTAAAAGAGCCAATACAAATACAACACTCAGAAGTGTGTCTGGCATATAACAGCTGCTCATTAGCATTTTAATTCCATTTCTCCATGAGAGGAGTGGAAAGACTTTGAAATTCCAGCTATCCTTCTGTCCCTTACTAGCTCCAACAACTTGGGGAAATTGCTCCTGATTTTCAGAGTCTTGTTTATTTGTAAAATTAGGGCAAACTCGGATGGTTTTGTGGAATGCAGTTATTCCTACATTATTCACTATTTCTGAATGACACTTAGGAAACAGTCCCGCCCCCGCAGTCTAAGGGCCAATTAGGGCTCGGTCCGCCTTTTCCAGAAAATGCAAATTCGGGAAGAACTTCGTACCACACGCGCCAGCCCCGCCCGGGTCCCCGCACGAGGATGCGCCGGACTCCTTCCCGTTCCTTAGACCAATCAGAGCGCGGTCCGCAAGAGCAGTGTCCTGGGAACGCAGATCGGAGCCCTCTGCGTCCCGCTGAGAATGGGTTGCCATGGTTACCACGGAGGGGCGGAGCTGGGGGGGGCCAGGCCTCCAGGGAGAGAGGCAGATTTTGATTGGCTGTTTCCTCTCTTCACCTGCGGCCCAGGTGTCTCCCTGCCCCTTCCGAGTCCCTCCTGGAGCCTGACGCCTGGTCCTCTCTCTCGTCCCCTCCCGCCCAAGCCTGGCGCCCGGATGGTCTCCAGGGAAGGGCGCAGTCAGAAAACCCTGAGAAAACTGCTAGAGGCTGCTGCGAGAGGAGGAAACCCTTTTCTAATAAAAGCGTTTTGAGGCTGGGCACGGTGGCTCACGCTTGTAATCCTAGCACTCTGGGAGGCCGAGGCGGGCGGATTGCTCGAGGTCAGGAGTTCGAAACCAGCCTGAGCAAGAGCGAGACCCCGTCTGTACTATAAATAGAAAGAAATTAATTGGCCAACTAAAAATATATATAGAAAAAATTAACCGGGCATGGTGGTACATGCCTATAGTCCCAGCTACTCAGGAGGCTGAGTCAGTAGGATCGCTTGAGCCCAGGAGTTTGAGGTTGCCGTGAGCTAGGCCGACGCCACGGCACTCACTCTAGCCTGGGCAACAAAGCGAGACTCTGTCTCAAAAAATATATAAATAAATAAAGCGTTTTCCTACGTGCCAGGCACTGTGCAAAATCTTCTCATGAAGTATCTGGGTTGATCCTCATAACAGATGGGGAAAATGAGGCACAGAGAGGCTAAGAAGCCTTTCTTCAATATCACACAGCTAGATTTGGGGGACCCTGGGTTGGATGCCAGGTGCGTTTCCCACTGGAGCCGTTCCACTGCTCCCGAAGAGAAGTCTGGAAGTGACCAGAGGTTAGAAATCGCGAGATTCAGACAACGAGAGCTGGCAAAAGAAAGATGGAGACCCAAAGGAAGAAAGAAAAGGAAAATATGAAGGAGTCAGACAGATAAAAATAGGAAAAAAGAAAGTGATTAAAAGAAAAGGAAAAGTTTCAGAGGCAGAAAGAAAGATAGTAGAGAGAGGAGGCAGAAATCTCCAGAAGGCCAGGAAGGCAAGCGATCAGTACAAGGACCCAGGGAGAGGTAGGTAGACGCCTGGAGAGGAAAGAGACCCCGAGAAGTGGGAAGAGACTCACGAGGGAGGCGGGGGTAGTGACCTCGAGGGTTACAGAGAACCAGAGAGAAGGGGACAGAGATGGGGCCGAAGAGGAACAGAGGCCTAGAGCTAGAGGAGACAGAGCTGGGGGAGGAGCATGGAAGCAGAGATCCGGAGAGAGGAAAGAAGCCGGCTTCCTGGAAAGAGCGAGCGACAGACAGACACACACGGAGAGAATATGAATTGAGGGAAAGATTTTTTTTTAAGGAAAGAAGCGGAAACTGAGAGGCGATACGCCAGAGCAGCCGACACAGGTCCCTCTCCTTTTCCGCCCTGCTCACCCCCCGCCCCGCCACCACACACACACACACACACACACACACACACACACACACACACACACACACACACACGTCGCACAGGAAGGAGGCGCAGTCAGGAGCTCACGACAGGGTCTTTATTACGGTGGGGACGGGTGGGGACGGGTGGGGCGCTCAGGGCGCGTCCAGCACCAGCAGCTTGTGCATGTACGAGTTCAGCCAGTGGCGGCGCTCGAGGGCTGCCAACAGCCGCGCGCGTTCCCTGAAGGCCGCGTCGTCCGCCAGCGCCAGGCTCCGCCGCGACAGAGGAGTGGCCGGACCCCCCCAGGCCCGGCCGGAGGTGCGGAGGCTGCGGGGAGACCACCGGAGGCGCTTACCGCGAGCCCACGCCCCGCCCGCCGCCGCCCGTCCTCCCCGCGGTCTAACTCGAAGCCCAGTTACTGCCCCCACCGTGGAGTGGCTCGGTCTCTCTCCCTCTGTCTCTTTCTCTCTGTCCCTCTAGTCAGGTTCAAAGCTCCCCGAGTGCAGAGATCGAACCTGACGCGCTCGTCCGTCCCCCGCGCTCGCCACACGGCCTGGCACACAGCAAGAACCCACACGTTGCTCAAAGATCTTTCCCAGAATCTTCCTTTTTATATCGCTTCCTCTTGCTGAGTCTCTGTCCACCACCACCACCAACTCCCCCCACCTTGGTCCCCCACCCCCGGTCTCTGTCGCCCTCTCTTTGGGTATGTCCCCCTTTCTGGGTCTCTGTTCCCCTTTCTCTTTGTTTCTCTTCCCACCTCTCAGAGTCCGCTCCCCTCCCTGGGAGTCCCGGGCCTGGCACCTACCTGAAGACCCCAGCGGGGGGCAGGGCTACTCCAGAGGCAGTGCGGGTGCCCCAGGGGACAAGCAGCAGCAGCAGCAGCAGCAGCAGCCGCACCCGGGGGCTCCGGGACACCTGGCAGGTCTCCATCACCTGTGGAGAGAGAGGAAAGGGGTCAGTGGGGGCTGAATCCCTGCCCAGGACCCCACCAGCCACCCGCCCCCAGCGGCCTGCCGCAAGGCCCCCTACCACGCAGTGGGCACGGGCAGGATGCTGGCAGCCCCCTTATATGGCCTTCACAGCCCCCGCTGCAGGCAGTGACGCAGGCCGGGGGCCGGGGGCGCGGGGTCAGCCCCCACCCCAGGCTCATTAGAAGCCGCTGGCGATAATGAGGAGCCGGGGGTGGGGGCCCTGCCGCTGCATTGGCCACCACCAACTAATTGGGACCAGAAGCTGGGACCTGAGAAGAGGGAGGGGGAGAGACAGACAGACAGAGAGGTGGACACAGGGGGTGTGTCAGAGGGATAAAAATAGAGACTGGTGGGGGGACCATTAGAGCAGAAGACAGGGACACAGAGAGAAAGAGGGACAGGGAGAGCAACAGAGAGGAGGGGCTGTGAGGAGAAACAGAGACACGTAGAGAAGAAATAACAGCCAGGGGAGGGACAGAGACAGAGAGTGGCCGAGAGGAGAGAGAGTAGGAAAGGAAGCAACAGAGAAAGACTGGAACAGAAAGGAAGAAAAGAGAGGGAAAGAGACTAACTGAGCCAGATCAAGATGGAAGGATGAGGGAAAGACAGAGGAGATGGAAGGACAGCTGACCTAGCCAGAGATTCCCAGAGATTAATCCAGCAGGGAGAGAACCAGAGGGATAGAGCTAAGGAGCAGGGGAAAGGAGCAAGGACAGGTAAAGTGACTGACAAAATCAAGAAAACCTCAGAGAGCGGTGAAGAGGAGACAGACAGACAGGAGCCCTGAGCCACCCTGTAGATGTGTCTAAGCCCCTCCCTGGGACGCGTTCGGGGGTGTCGTGAAGAGAAAGCCCAGTCGCCCCCCAACACTGGCTATTAAGATGGGGCCCTCCATACACAGTGGGGAGGTAGACAAAGGTGGGACTTCCTAAAGGGCAGCAGTAACCTCGGACAAGGAAACCTGGGCTCCCAGTTTCCCAGAGAGGAGGAGCCAGAGTTTGGGCTCCTAGGTTTAAGAGTGGGTGGGATGGGGACCCAGACTCACAGTTCGAGGGGAGGAGAGGCCTGGGGACCTGCATTCCTGGATCTGAGGGAGGAAGGAGCTGGAGGCCTGGATGCCTGGGTCTGAGGGGAGCGACCTGGGGAACCCAACTCCAGGGTTTTGAAGTAGGAAGGTGTGCCAGGGAACTAGACTCTTGGTTTTGGGGTAGGAGGGAACAGAGGGCCGGGACCCCTGGTTTCAAAGGGAAGAAAGTTTGGGCCATATCCCTCCACCAGATCATCCAGTCCCTATCTGCCTTCCTCAGCCCAGAGACAATGTCCTTTACCTCTGTCTCTTTAAGAGCCTAAACCTGTTGCTAGGCCCCCAGGATCCCCTAGGAGGGGGTCAGGTGCGTCACCGGAATGCCCCTGAGACCCTACCTCCCAATGCCCTGCCCAGAGCCATTCTGCAGCATTCGAAGGTCTCTGCATCCGGCTCTGCTCACCTGCTGTTATCTTGGACACCACTGAGCAGGTAAGAGACCCCAGGAGCCCAAGTGAGCTTGTCCCATTCAGGTGTGAGCCACCTCACCCTCCACCTCACCACAGACCCATGAGTCTCAACGTGGACTCGCCCCCAAGATGCTGGAATCCACACTCCATCCCCGATAAACAGAGAGGCCTGAGAGCCCTATCCACAGCTGTCTCCTCCGCCCCACCCATGCCGAAGAGTCTAGACCCCTATTTCTGGAGAACTCAGGCCTCAGGGCTCCCAATCCCCTTCTAACTCAGGACCAAAGAGCTCAAAACTTCCATTTTCTTTCTCCCCTGTAATCCAGCCCCCCATGCCTTGCTCCCTCCAAATTCTAGGCGTCTGAACTTTCAGGCTTCTCTTCTTTTTTTTTTTTTTTTTTTTTGAGACAGAGTCTCACTTTATTGCCCAGGCTAGAGTGAGTGCCATGGCGTCAGCCTAGCTCACAGCAACCTCAAACTCCTGGGCTCAAGCAATCCTGCTGCCTCAGCCTCCCAAGTAGCTGGGACTACAGGCATGTGCCACCATGCCCGGCTAATTTTTTCTATATATATTAGTTGGCCAATTAATTTCTTTCTATTTATAGTAGAGATGGGGTCTCGCTCTTGCTCAGGCTGGTCTCGAACTCCTGAGCTCAAATGATCCGCCCACCTCGGCCTCCCAGAGAGCTAGGATTACAGGCTTGAGCCACCGCGCCC
>VSMD01058426.1:0-66500 GCA_008750895.1 Mirza zaza | reverse complement strand
TCCAAAGAGACATGTATTAGCATCGGTAGTAGCCAAATATTGGAAATAAGCCAAACGTCTCTTAATAGGAAAGTGGTTAAATAAATTATGGCATCTTCATTATATGCACTAATTTTAAAAATAAAGTAGGGCTTTACGTGGCAACATAAGGTGTCGAACTTTCTCCTCAGAGCAGTGGGGAGCTATTGTAGGGTTTTAAGTGGAGGCATGACATGACCAGACTTGAGTTTTTTAAAATATCTCTCTGGGTGGATTATGGGAAATGGATTGGAGAGATATAAAATGGAGTCAAAAATCCCATTAGGAGGCCGTTAATCCAATTGGGCATTATCCATGGCTCCAAGCTATGGCAGAGCTCAAACTCCTGTTACATAGCCAAGAATACTTATGTAGCAATACATTTTGGTATTTTATTTTGATGTATTTTGGGCAGCTTCTACATACATACAAAGCACTTACCTAGACAAGGATGATAAAATAGATTTCCTGACTGTAAAATCTATTTACTAAATTGGGTAGAATTATAAGTCTGTTCATTTTATTAAATTTGCTTTCCAAATGATGCCTCTCATCCTCCTTTGTTGAAACAGTGGAGCTCGTCTAGGTGACCCTGCTTTTTTGCCTTGACTGTCAGGAAGCTCAGCGACAAATTCAGCCCTCAAATGCAGTGATCTAATCTTAAATTTGAAGTATGAATAGCTTCCACTTTTTCCTCCACGGACTTAGTCTTTTATTTTCATTTTCAAAGGCTGCATGGTTATATGTGCCATTTATTGTACTCTGATTTCTTCATTTTTAAAAACTAGACAGGTTTAAAATTGCTAATAAATAAATGAACATTAAAGTTACCATCTTTGTTGCGTAGTCTCTTTGATCCCTTGGTGACTTTAAAGGTGTCATTTGACTTTTATCTCCTAAAGTTGTGAATATTTCATATGGTTTTACAAAGGTCTTCTAATAAGAAAGGGACCATTTTAACTTAACAGCAGGGTTCATGATAGTTATCAGCTCCCCAGGATTAATTAAGCATTTGTAACATTGCTTTATAATTGTCGCTTAACTTTAAAATTGAAGAGGTAGCATAGCATGGTAGTTTAGAGTTTAGACTCTGGAGACAGATTGCAAGGTTTACACGTGGGCTGCGCCTGTCCCCTGCTAGCTATGGGGATGTAGGAAAGAGACTTAGTGCCTGTGGGTCTCAGACTCCTCATGAAGAGATCCCTACTGCATGAGGTGTTTTGAGCACTGAACTGGCTAATATTTGTAAAGTGCTTGCTATAGTT
Source organism: Mirza zaza (assembly GCA_008750895.1). Classification (NCBI taxonomy): domain Eukaryota; kingdom Metazoa; phylum Chordata; class Mammalia; order Primates; family Cheirogaleidae; genus Mirza; species Mirza zaza. The sequence goes on along the minus strand of VSMD01058426.1, from coordinate 65,217 downwards.
ATTTGTTAAATGACAAATGAAATGGAAATTCTTTCCAAGCCTACATCCTTAGATGGAGCAGACGTTAATTACTTCATTTAACACTATGTGATAAGAGGAGCATTAAAGGTTTAATTAACTCTTGGTTCTGGTTTTTCATGCATGCAAGTACAATTCTAAAAGGGAAGAACATTTTTCTATACATTAATTTAAAATCATAGTTTGTTTATGAGTGTTCAGTACTGATTAATTTGGTGTTACTGTTGCAAAGCCAAACAGTGAAACAAAAAAATGAACAGACCTGCATTTAAAAAGACATATAGGTGAGGCAAGTGAGTATGCTAAATATGCAGCTCATCTCCTCAATGGTGACATTTTAAATCTGCTTGGTTTCTTTTGTAAATTATAGTCTAAATACCGCAGACAAAAATACTGGTTTGAATTTATCTGTATAGCTAGCCACCTACATGTGAAGGATGACCCATGTGTGCTAGAATGTGAAATTTTATAAAGCACAAGGCAGTTTAGGCAAAGGGTCTTTCTACCCCTATAGTCTTAATATGCTTTCATGGGATTGACGTTGGTTTCTAAAAAGCAATTCTTGCAGCCCCCTGACTATTAGAGAAGAATTATGATTAGAAGAATCCACAACTCTGCTGTTCATTTGAATTATTTATATAAGCAAGGCTTCTCCTACTTTAAATTAGAATCATACTGAAATGTGCTTTTTTAAGCTTTTGGGTATTCTCAGTTAATTTAAGTAGAATGAAAATCAATAAAATATTGCATGGTTTTTAAACTTAGGTCTCTTCCCTTCTACTTCACAGGTTTTTTCCTCCACTTTAATACATTGGCTTATTTCCATTTTTATGATATTTATTTTTTATATATCATGATAATTATGGTTTTGATAAATTGAACATCAGTTCCTTCCTTCTCCCTCCCCCTTACACATACATACTTGATTCTGTTAGTGAGTGTATCTGTTATCAAATACAGGAAGAACTAGTTCTGGTTTGTGATGATTATGAATTTTTCATAGATTTGATTTAACTGCCTGCCTAGTTCTGTTTAGAAACTTCAATTTCTAAGCTTTTTTCTGCTCTCTTTTCATTAACTACTAAAAATGAATACATGAGGAAAGTAAGTATTTTGAACAAAACCAGAACACTTGATTTATAAAAGCAAAGGCTTGATTTAAAAAGTGTGATATGATCTTCAATCTGGTTGGGTATTATTTAAGGTTTTCCTCTGATTTTTTTTTTTTTTCTTTCTTTTTCAGTAGCAAAGAGATACATTATCTCAAAAATGGCTACTGGATCTACTCAGACATTGGTTCTATAAAGAAATTGAGGAATCATTATTTACTGATATATTTGACAATTTTCCACAAAGATGATGAGACCAAGCACATGGTATAATAGTATGTTTTTGATAAAAATGTTCTCATAGCCTAGCAACCCAATCAGAATGTTGAATAAACCAATATGAAAAATGAAATTCTGAAATGCATTCTGTAGTATTTGAGTCAGTATTTTTGACTAAATAAATAGTAATATATGGTTGTTTATTATAAGTTCTTCCTATTTTATATATGGCAAAACTGAACAGCTTGTCCAAACGAAAGTCAGAATCTCATTTGAACTCAACCAGTTTTATTACCCATTGGTACTTTTTCTAGTCTGTCAACTCTGTAAGAAAATATGACTTAAAAAATAATACTAGCTAGTGTTGCCAGCATGAGGCAGATGAGAAGATAGAAGGAGGAGATTTAAGGGACAATCATACAGTATCCAAAGAAAGGGCCATATAATGGGGAAAGGGTAAGACAATGGAGAAAAAGGAAACAATCAAGAAATTACGTTTCTTATCATTCTAAACAGTATGATGGGTTATATATTTAAGGATCTTTTACAATGTAAAATTCATGCACAAAAGCCAGCACCTATAGTTTTTTTGGTAAATTTTGTATCATTTATGTTGTAGCCCTACTGATAGTGGAGAAAATGTGAATGTGTCGTTAATACAATGTGCCCTGTGTGATCCTGAACTCACATAATGAAGCCATACTTATTTATTTAAAATGTGGAAACATGATTTTTCTTAAAATTTGTTTTTAATGTTACTTTTATCTTGTATGTAAGGCTTTTTATTTAGAAAAAAAGGGAGGACCACATGGTGAAAGGTGATCTTGTTAAACGTTGTCACAAAAGGAGTTAATATGATTGAAAATGATACCAAAAAAAAAAAAAGAAGATTTCACTTGCTCTGTCACTGAATCTCTCTAGTCGTAATGGTGATATCACTGTCCCAACAACCTACGTTCATATAGCAGTTGTCAGTTTCTTAAGGGCTGACATCTGTTCTCATTTGCCAAATGAACCAACGGTTCTCCTTGCATCTAAGTGAGGACCAAAGGGGACTTACCCAAGCATACAAGGGCTCAAGGCAGGTCTCCAACCTATGTAGGTTCCACGGTCTTTCCAACACTCTGGTAGCTCAGGAAATGATTCCAGCCTGCCACGATTTTTCTTAACTTTTAACCAAACAACAAAATTTCAATTCTACAGTTTGACATAAAAAATGTTAGGTTTGATAAGCCAAGAAACTCATGTTTACCAGTATCCCTGTTAACCGTTCTGTAGAACACAGCAAGAGATACTGATTACAAGAGATACTGGGGAGGGATTTCTCCACTGCTGCCGAGGCACTGCGTGTCTGCCCCCATCTCTCTTCAGGGTGAGGAATGGCCACAATAACTTTGTAAAGGAAGGCCACAGGTTTTCAAAGAGAGGAGCAAATGTAGAGTGCCTGCATGGAGGTGGGAGTGGGGTTGAATGAGACCATAATAGAAACATTACCTGAAATTGGCTTATAAAACAAATTGCCGCGAATCAACAATTCATTATCATTACAGGATTTGCTTGTCCATAGATGTTTCCTTCATTTATCAGTCTGGGATCTTTTTTTAACTTCAAGGCTAATGTTCAACAAAGTCATACACTAAACATGAAGATGGCTAGTCATGGGCAAGTAGGTCTTCAGAGGGCATTTCCCATACATCTTCCAGGAAATGCTGTGCGGGGGAGGGTATATTTTAATAATTGGCATTAAATTAATTTCATATTTTTTGTCTAGTAGCTTTCTGGCAAGCTAAAGAATTTAGAAATAGTTTTTTATTCATAATAATATAATCTTTGTATTTTATAAAAATCAGAAATGAAGTTTCAGGGACTAAATATGTTATGCTATTATTACTTTCATAAAGCATCGTTTTTATTTGCTGCACAAGTCTCTGTCCGTGAATCCTCCAAGTAATAGAATACTATCACTTTGAATTTTAGAATATTAAAAAAAAAAAAAAAAAGGAAATCACCAGCTTTAACATTATAAACTGTGTGACTTTGGCTAAGACCATCTCAGTGAGCCTTGGTTTCCTTATCTGTACATTAACAAAAAGAAACAAAATCAGTACATAACCCATAGGGTGTTTGGTGATGAAATAAGGTAGCCATTTCATCACCAGAACAAAAGTACTGGTGGTGGCGGTGCTATGGTCAAAATACATAGTCATCATAGTGGTTAGTAGAAGCAGTAGTAGAATCAAATTTTCTCTACTAATGCTTGAACTTTCTCACGAATCCTTCCACCCCACCTACCCACCACCACCTTTATTTGAAGCAGTAACTCTAAGACCCTTCAGTTTGATACCACACTTGCCAGTCCTTGTGATACCAAAGAATTTGTCAACTGGAATACACCGGTGGGCTCGGCTGAATCAGCTATTCACTACTAGTGTTTTTAGAAGCAAGCAGAAGTTAGCTTCTGGGCCCAGTTGTAGTTATCTCATCTTTCACTGATTTTTGAAAGCCTCAGAGGGAGACTGCCTAAACCAATCAGAAATAACTGTGAGAGAAGCTGGATTAACATTTTGAATTTAAAAATTCCTTCCGAGGTACCTTTTTGACTGCATATGAATGGCCCTTCAGGCTACCAATTTTGTTCTGATAATATTTTTTTTTTCATTTCATGTGTCCCCTAAACAAAAAAGAGCAATTACTTCTCATGAAGAACTTTTTGTGGTTTTATCTTCTTGTTGTGATTTGGTGAGCAAGGAACTGGTCAGATCTGACTTTAATTTTCCTCAAATCTCCTGATCTCTGAATGGTAAAAGCCCAGTATATCTTCATCTCACCGAAGCCAATTTAGAGATTTCTTTGGTTTGGTTGTGTGCCCAGAAGTTCACGTGGTGGAAACTTGTCTCAGTCTGTTTGCTGCTGCTATAACAGAATACCACAGACTTGAGTAAATCATAAAGGAAAGAAATTTATTTCTCACAGTTGTAGATGCTGCGAAGTCCAAGAGCATGGTGCCGGCACCTGGCGAGCACCATGTGGCAGAGGGATCTTGCTTCCTCAGCATGTGGCAGAGGGATCAATCACATGGTGAGAGGGAGGGCAGAAGGGAAGGAAAGAGCACTTGTGAGTGAGACAATTCAAGAAGGCAGGAGCAAGAGAGCTGAGCAAGCTGAGTCACTTCTATAACAACCTCTTGAAGGTCCCTCTTCTCGACAGTGTTACAATGGCAATTAAATTTCAATGTCAGTTTTGGAGGTCAAGCCATACCAAAACTTGATCCCCAATGTGGCAGTATTGGAAGGTGGGACCTTTAGAGGTGATTAGACCACGACAGCTCTACTCACATGAATGGATCAATGCTATTATCATGGGTCTATTGTACTCCATAGATAATTTTTCTTTCCTCACCCTCTCCCACCTTCCCCTCTTTTGAGTCTCCACTGTCCATTATACTATACTCTGTGTTCCCTTGTGTAGCCATAGTTTAGTTCCCACTTACGAGTGGGAACATGTGGCATTTATTTTTCTGTTCCTGAGATACTTCCCTTAGGGTAATGGTCTCCGGTTCCATCCAAGTTGCTGCAAAAGACATTATTTCATTCTTTCTTATTACTGAGTAGTACTCCATGGTATATATACATTTTCTTTATCCTCTTGTCACTTGATGAGCACTTATGTCGACCCCATATCGTTGTGATTGTGAGTTATGCTGTGATAAACATACAAGCGCCGGTATCTTTTTGATATAATGGTTTATTTTCTTCTGGGTAGATTATATGTTGATTTTTAAAGACAATTTTCTTAGTCTGCATTGACGTTAGCAGTTCCGTACTTGATACATTGTATCCTAATACAAAGCAGAGAAGTCTAGACAGCCATTCTGAGAAAATATTTTAATTACTTTTAATCTTTCTCTACTGATAAGTGAATGGTAGTAATGTGAAAATTTCTCTTTCATTTTTCATCTTTTTCTGCTTTACTGTATTGTTAGAATATCTATTATTGGTAGCTATTATAGTACCTCTTATTTTCTCTTAAAGAGCTTGTTTTATGCTTTCTTCCAGATATATAATAAGTAGCCAAGACATAGTACAGCATTGTATACTGAAGAAAACACTGGGCTAGGAGGCTTGGCACCTGGGAGCTATGTTTAACTTGGATAGTGTCCTTGACTAAGTTACTTAAATTTCATTGGAAACAATGAAAAGTACATGTGAAAATAAAAAATAAGGAACTATATGAAATAAGATTATTATGACTGCTCTTTGTTATGAAGATGGTATTATAACAGAAAAACACAATTCTTCTAAGGCCCTTAGAATCAATTATAGAATAAAATCCTTTGAGAAAAATACCACTGATGATTTGATTCCAATGTAGCAATTTTTAAAAAGGTATCAGTGCTTGGCAGTATAGTCTTAAAGATATAACTGCATACCTACTAAGAGAGCTGGTTCATTCATTCATTTATTCAACAGATATTTGTTGAGAGCTTATTGTTAGCCAGGCATTGTTTTAGGCACTGGGGTTAGAATTGCAAATAAAAGTAACAAAATCTCTACTCATGAAATTTCGAATCTTGTGAGCTTTCATCTATGTTATTTACCCTAAAAATACTTACAGTGATCAGTTTGCTCAAATTAAATAGAGTATTTTGCACTGCTTTAGTACTATATATATGTACTGTTCTTAAACTTAATGCTCTCTGTGTGCTGTTTAGTAACAGAGAATTGTTTATTATTATGATTCTGGTATGCTAATGAAGAGGTACTCATTTGCAAATAACTGTTTAATCTGTAATTAAAATCTGGCAGCTCTCTTAAAAATAAGGACAGTTAAAATGCATAGTCACTGGCCTGCTGTATTGAATATGCAATTGTAAAACATTAAGAAAGGCATATCCTATTTATCACTTTTAATGAATCTTTCACCCTGGTCCCACTCTAAGCCTTTGATAGTATTCCTGTCATCCCATCCATATCCTCCTAAAAGCATTAACTGTTCTTGGGTCTGTGCATGCCTTAGTTATAGAATCAAAATCTCTAGGTTTTGATCACATTTCAGCTAGCTAAAAAAAAAAAAATCATTATCATTACCATATCCTCATTAAGATGATGGGCCTCTGACCATCTCTTTATGTTTGCTTAGCAATCTAAAATTCATGTATGCAAAGGGAATTTTTCTTATCCTTTTGAAAGAAGAATGATAAATATTTATACAGCCTTAACTCTTTCAGGCAGGCGTAGGATCATGTCTTAGAAATGACAGGAAGCTGCTCCGGGTTTGTTTTTATTTAGCATAATTCATCTTTCCAATAGCTACTGAAAAAGTGAATTGCAGAATGATCAATTTTGGAGAAATTTTCTCCTTTCTTCCTTCCCATTAAATATGTTTTGTCTTACTTTTTTGCAGTCCTTTTGAGTCAGGGCTTCAAAAAGCAAGTTAATGTGTTCTCTCTGCTTTTCAGGCAGGCTTCCTGCAGAGGAATGGTGCACCCACCGGGAATGCTAACCTGCACTCCTCTTTTCTGGGATCCTAATTCCTCCTGCAGCCTTCTACTTGGTTAGCATGTTGAGCAACGACCTGGACTCTCACATTGTTGCCATCTAAAAGTTACTCCTATTATGAAGCCTAAGCCAGTTCTCTAATTAAAGTTAAAATTTCCTTGTGACTACTTGAATAAAGATATCCAGTAGTAATGTTGAAGTCATGAGTACGTTTCAGCGCACAGAACTATCTTCTTATAGTAAATCGAAGATGACTGTGAAAAGTGGTGAAAAGTTGGAATTTAGTCAAATGTAGACCCTCCTGGAGGCAGCAGGAGTGCTGTGGGCTAAATTACCGGTAATAATCTAACTTTTCCAGCACCTACTGTTTGACTTCCTCTGTAGTATTACTCCTGCCACGGACTCTCAAAAGCCAGCTTATTAATTTGAGACAACTCAAGGCTCCAGCCACACAATTATTTTAATAATTTCTTTCAGAAGATGAACTGAATCTCCAAAATGTTATTTCTATTCATTCTTTCATTCATCCTTTGGCAAACATTGTTGATCCCAGGCAGTGGGGCAGCACTGGAGTAAAAGGAAGCAACGGTGGTAGTGAGACTCATGCCAAGCTGGCAGGCAAGGGCCAAGGGCCAGCACCTAGCCATGTGCATGGGAGGGTGCGGTGGCCACCACTGCCACCTTCTCTGCAGCCAAGGCCAGCAGAGCCTCCCTTTCTGCTGTGGGCTCCCAGCATGCATGGCTGGATATCTTACTGGCTCTGTTAATTCAGAAACACAGACTGTGTGAGCCAGACATGTCTTTTCAGGCTGTTGATTACACACACACACACACACACACACACACACACACCTTTTTTTTTTTTCAGATGAGGAAACCAAGGCCCCAAAGTGAAATGATCTGGAGTCAAACAGCCAGTTAGTGGCAGAGGTGGAACTAGAGGCCTTCTGACTCCCTGATTAGTACTCTTCAAGCTCTTACCCCATTGGCTACAGCTCTGTCCTAAGACAGAAAGAAATCATACTAGCCTTCCCACTGGGACTATGGCTGTTAAGAGAGATCTATTCACTGCCTGGGAATCAAAACACAAAATTATGGTGAATGAATTTTAAAATATAAAGCAATATAGAATTCATAATAATGTGTTGTATCCACGTACTACTTTTTGACAAAACCTTAAAGTAGAAAAGGCTAGAAGTAAAAAATATGTTCATGCATGTGTGTGTATATATGTATCTGTGTATATGTATGTAAAGCTATGTGATTTATTAAACAGAAGAAATTCAGTGGGAGAAAGGATAGAAATATCCACTTCACCTGGGGGATGAAAGGTGGAAACTGGTTCTTGAATGCTAACACATGGAAAAGGGTCTTTCAGGATTTAAGTGATGTTCCAACGTTTATTTTAACTGTATATTGCCATGTGCAGAGTATTATAGCATTAAAATGTCTCACCTTAGGTCTCCAGTGTATGATTTTAATGATTTGAATATTCTCAAGGTTCTTCAGTTCTTGCACTGCAGTAATTTTGTAGCAGTTTGGAAAACCCAGACATACTAAATAGGTTCAGTAGGTTTTCCCAGCTACTCTTTTGAGTTGGCTCAGTTCCTGCTATTTAGTCTCAGGAACGATTGCAGTGGTTCCTATCTACATCTGTGATAAACAGCTTTTCCTCGAACAACTTGCAGACATGGCAATGTTCAGGTTTAAGTAGACGATGTAATATTGTGTTTGGCTGGAGAAGCCATTAAAAAACAAATCAAAACAGCCCTCATACTAAATTCCCTTTCGAAAGGTGTTACAGATCAAAAAATGTAGCTCAGAATTGGAAATTGTTTGGACTAAATAACTGTGTCCTTTTCTCTCCCCTCCCCACTCAAAGTAGATTGATATGAAAAGTACATGGTATTACTTGAAGCTTTCATCTTTCTTAGTAATCACCCTGGAAGAATTTTTTTTTCATTCTTGGTGGGTTTAAATGTACACAAAAACTCCCATGTGCTCACCTGCCACCTTGATGTACTTGTGTTGAGTTTCATGTATTTTCTCACTTGTTTATCACCAAGAGGAAATAGAGAGGAATACTCCAAACTACTACCTATTAAAATTGCATGATGTGTGCATGTATCTGTGTGTTTGTGTGTGTGCGTGTACACACAGCTAATTACTGGTTGCAATAAAATTTTGTAGAATTGCAATTTAGCTTCATTAGGTCTGCAACAATGAAGTAATACTAAAGGGGAAAAACAGAATAGGTAAAGAGAAATAAATACTAGATCAGTTTTTTTTAAATGAAGACATTTTATGGGGGACTAGTATTCGTTTTTTTATGTCATCGTTGACATTGCTCAATATTCTGTTCCTCTAAACTGCATAGCAGGACTTGTGTGTGCTTGAAGAAGCTACATTTTCACAGCAGGAGAGGAAATCGGAATAAAGCACTGAGATGCAGGTGCATCATAATACAAGTAATACAAGTGGGCTCTTTCCCTGCAGCCTGAATGCTTGCCCAATAAAGCAGAAGCTCCGAGCTGAGCTCTCAGGGTCTCCCGGAGCTAAGCCAAGAAGTATTGGGTGGGGGGCAGGGAACAGGAGAGAATAATTGTTATTCAGTCTTCTTTAATGAGATGTATGGCCTACTGCTGAAAGATTGTGGCAGTGTCTTTTGTTATGCTAATTAGACACTATTAGAGCTTGGCTGTCTTTGATTTCTGCTTAATCCTTTCTGCTTCCCCAGCCTCAATCCTAACTGGCAAATGGTTGAAAGATGGTGGGGTGTACTGCACGTGTTATTTATTGCTCACATCTATGCTGAGTTTTTTGGTAATGGGAGTTGTAATGAAAGATTTATCTTACCAAAAGGCAGTATGTATTTTGGACATTCATTTTTGGCTTTTAAAAAAAAAACGAATTTGAGAATGATCAGTTTTTGCCTTTCAGTCCAAACGCCATTGTGTTTTCTGGGTTGCTTTTGCAGCCACACAAAATGGAAAATGACAGATTGGAAAATTTAGATGGCATCTCCTTGGTTGCCTGGATTTCCCTAAAAACAATGAGCAAATTGATCATGCCTTAAGGTTTTAAAGAGGCTGTGGTCAACCAGGAAAATGGAAGCAAGAATAATGAACAGTCAAAAAGAGCAATTTAGCTATTCAGAATTTCTGCCTTTACAGGATATGTATACAGTCTTTATATGAGTACCACAATTATGTGTTGTAGTGAGTTAAAAAAAATTTTTTTAAATGACCAATATGATCCTTTCTAAAATAGTGAAAGGGGAGCGGGGATTTCTGTTAAATCCTTAAAAACAACATCATAATGTTTTAGAACAGCCGTGTCCAATAGAAATATAGTATGAACCACAGATGTTATTTTAAATTTTCTGGTAGCCACATTAAAAAAGTAAAAAGAGACAGGTGAAATTAGTTTTAATAATATATTTTATTTAACCCAATACATCAAAGGTACTATCAATTCAGTGTGTAATCAATATAAAAATAATGAGATATCTTACATTCTTCATGTTAAGTTTTTGAAATCCAGTGTGTGATTTACACAGGTGTGCACTTTATATATAACACATCTCTGTTTGGATTTGCCACATTTTGAGTGCAGAACAGGCATGTGTGACTAGTGGATACTGTATTGGATGGTGCAGTTTTAGAGTAATTGAGGAATTTACCACTTGCCCAAAAGAACTGTCAGAATAAAATCCATTTTTAATATTATAGATTAAATATTATGAGCTGTATGACCTTGACCAAGTCACTTAATCTCTCAGGAGCCTTAGTTTTCTCATCTGTAAAATGAAGACTTTGGACTAAATGATCTGTTAATTCCTCCCTTCCATCCACTCCAGCTCTGAATTCATGATTTTATAAATGCACGTTTAGAGCCTGGGTAAGCTAGAGCTTATCCATCCTCTCCTAATTTAGTATTTGAAAAGGAGCTTTCTTACTCCACAAGAAAATTGAGGAGTGTCCTGTATCCCACACCCACATCTTTTTTCCTCCAGATGTCTGAGTCTTTGAGTTCTTCTGCATCCTCTGCTGTTGATAATATGTCTGGGAGTGTAGCCCACTGAGGTGCCTGGTGCTCAGCAGTCCTCAGTCCCTGCTTTTGGAAAGAGGACTTGGACCCAAGAAGAGATGAGGGAGTTGACAAGTAGCTACTGCCAGTTACTAGAGTAGATATGCACTCAATCTCTCAAATATCTCTCAAATCCAGCTTTTGCTTTTTTTTTTAATTTGGCTTATTTATTGTATCATCAGTGAAACAAATGCTTTTGTAAGGTGCTTTTGTAAGCACCTTCCAAGGAGCTGACCTATTAATAAGTGTGGTTACTGGTCACTTTTGTGCCCTTTTTAGAGGGGGAGTATGAAAAAACCTTTTTTCAGAAACACAGCATGGTATTCTTCCATATTTTTGCCCATTCATAGAAAAAAGTATATTTCCTTATTTAGTGCTTCTTTCTTTGGCTGAGGGTGAGGTAGAACTTTTCTCATATATTTAGTATACGTGGATAATTTAGAATATGTTTTTGTTTTGAATTGCCTTTTCAGCAGTTTGTTTTTCTATTGGGAGCATTTATTGTTTTCTTACTATGTTATAAAAGTTCCTTATGTATATTGTATAATATATATCATATATGTCATATATATGACACATGTCATAAGTGCTACAAATTTTTTTGTTTGCTTTTTAACTGTGTTTATGGCATTTCATGTTATAAGTTATTTTTTTAAAAATCAGTATTTAAAAGCTTCTCATTTATGGCATTTAACAATATTATGTTAAAAATGTTTCATCAACAGATTATGTAACTAATAATTCATTTTCTCTTCAAGTATTTTGTGGTTTCTTTTTTTAAAATCTTTTTTGGGGTATAATTGACAGATAGAATTATGTATATTTAAGGTATACAACCTACTTTTAGGAGTACATCCCTTTAGGAGAATCTGCTCATCAAAAAAGATCGGCCCTGGGTACATACACACTTAATGTGTGCAGTGCATACTGTCTGGGGGCTGGACACACTTGAAGCTCTGACTCGGGTGGGGCAAGGGAAGTATATGTAACTTAAGCATTTGTACCCCCATAATATGCTGAAATTAAAAAAAATTTTTTTAAAGATTTGCCCAAACTTGCCAAGTAATAACTGATAGAGACCAAAGGGAAAGATCAGGAGGGTTTAAGTGATTGGAGATTATAACTTCTGGGATTGAGCTTTTAGTAAGAAAGAATTCTATATACATATCCCACTTAGTTGATCCCATTAATAAGATCTCATGGAGAGATATTACTGGTAATATCCGACCATAAGACTTTACATAGTTTTAAATGTTGAGCATTTTCCCATACTGCCTGGCCATTGTGGAGTTCGTTCAATGTGGGGGAAAATGGATGTAACATATTTGTGCTGGGTCTGTGATAAGAAACTTTTTGGGTTTATTGAGACAATAGGTCTCATGTTATGTGTTATATCATAATTTTATCATAATTTAAAAAAAATTCACAAAAGCACTATAGGCAGTACCTTAGAATGTTCTAGAATACCAAAAATGTATAGGCAAGTAGTTAAAACTTGACATGCGCACACATATGTGTGTGTATGTGTGTGGCAGACTCTTGTTCTATTGCCCTGGGTGGAGTGCAATGGTGTCATCATAGCTCACTGCAAACTCATACTCCTGGGCTCAGGCGATCTTCCTGCCTCAGCCTCCCGAGTAGCTGAGACCACAGGTATGCACCACCACACCCAGCTAATTTTTTCTGTTCTTAGTAGAGATGGTGTCTCACTCTTGCTCAGGCTGATCTCAAACTCCTGGCCTCAAGCAGTCCTCCTGCTTCAGCCTCCCAGAGTGCTAGAATTACAGGCCTGAGCCACTGAGCCCAGCCTTAGCTGTCTTTTGAATTGGAAGTTCAGTGAACTAGAAAAGGATCCAGTAGGTATTTATTATCTAACATTCCTATAGGCTACAATCAGCAGATCCAAAATAACATGGGATTTTTGCCTCCAGCTGGAAAGAGACCACCTTGACTTGTCTCTCTCTTACTGGGGTGGGCACATGGCTAGAAGAAAACCATCCCGTAACTGAAGAAAAAACAAAAGAGTTCTTGTTAGAAGAAACTTCATAATCTGATTTGATTTAGTAGAACTGCCTTGGGTCTCGTCTTTGTATCTTGCATCATTGCTTTGGGAGAAAGGACTTTCAAAAAGCCGAACTGTTTTACAGTTTTCCTTCATGTTTAGGTTGTTTCTGAATTACAAGTAAGGAATAATAGGGCCACTAAGATGCTTGTGGCAATTAATACATATGAACATATACTTACACGTATGGATATTCTGCTTCAAAGGAACCTTTTTTTCGCTTTCAAACATTTATTTGTATTAATAAGTGTAGCTAAAGAATTTTTTTTTCACATGGAAGATAACGTTTTTAAAAATTATAACAATGCATTTACTGTCATCGTTTAAGAGTCAGATACTAGGCTAGCCCCTTTGATAATAAACTATCCAACATCTTCTTTCAAGAATCCTTAAGTAAACCAATAAACTGATGGCTAACATTTTGAGCTCAATGGACTTAGAGGCTCATTACTTGTTTTCTATGCTATCATCATTTTTGACACACATTACTGTGTCATGTCCCTATTTCATTATAGAATGGCATTGTGGAATAAGGATGATATTAAATTTTAATGTTATTGCTATTATTACTGTTGACTGTTTTTAGCATAAGTACGCCTGGTTCTTTAATTCCAGCTTCTGCAGGGCTAGAAAATAGAAGTGTGCATAAACAGTCAGGAAAATTACGGTATACTCTGGAGACCCAGCATCGCATGCTCTGCCTGTTGTGAATGATGAATCAAAATGGAAAGGTTATCATTTTCATTAGCTAGGAAAGAACAAGACCATACTTTTCTCCAAGTGTAATTACAGCGGTTCACTGGCAACATTACACTGCAGTAATTAGTCTAAAGGTGTATGTGAGGGCAGGCTTTTGCACAGACACTAGAAATATTATTTCAGAGTTTAAGGTCACAGCCTTGTGTTTAACATGTTCCAGGCAGCTTAGGTGGGGGGAAAAACTAATTTGACTGGAGCTAAAGAAAGACATTTGACATTTCCCAGAGTCATGCATTCAGAAACCAGTCAGGTAGAAAAATTGTATTTTATTATCTACAATAAAGAAAAAAAATCTTAGTTGTAGAAGGAGCATGTCAGAATATTTTGCAGGATAAACAGTGATACAATTCAAGTTTATTAGCACAATGACATAAATGATTATAAGAACTTTTGATATGTGTTTTGATTTCTATTGTTTTTCCTAAGGCAAAGAATGGACAGAAAAAGTAATGGCAAGAAACTTTTCAGGGGAAGCGAAATAATTTCTTTGCCACCTTATAACAGTTTTCAAGAAATGTTTATCTTACATAGATCCTCATATACATATATATATATATATATGGCCTTTGTGAATTTTTTGATATTGTAAATAGTCATATTGAAATATTAAAATGTTTTTGTAACCCAACACTTCAGAATAGAAATTTGATTGACATTATTTTCCAAAGCCACATCTTGAGTTTTCTGTTTAAGTAAAGCAAAAGTGAAAAGGAAAAAAAGTAGTAAAGAGAAAAATAAACTTTAGGTAAAGTTTAAAGCCATATATGAGTATAAGAGAAACCTTTTGCTTTTTCCAGTTCAAAGAGTACTTATGCAAGTAACATTTCTTACTAAGTTAAAGGTGTTAACCCACATGCCCTGGTGTCTTTGTTTAATTTGGGTAATGTCTGCCTTTCTTCAAACAATTCTTCTCAGTTTCTCTCTTTAAGTCCTTATATAGCCTTGTAGAATACTGTTTGTTTCAGGACAAATGACGAAATAAAGTATACTTGATGAGCATTCATTCAGCAACAAAATTCTGTTGGAAACCACTGCTTTTTAAATGCAAGTGTGTGTTTTATCTGCATTCTCTGGCCATATGGTTAGAACTGATGTTTTCCACAACTTCAAGTACTTGGGAAATTTAAGCATAGATGTGACACAAATGACACAGCTAGCTGATTATGTAACATACTTAAAAAAATCTACCCCAAAATTGAATTTAAAAAACATTGTTATTTGTTTGTCACAGATGTTTCTCTACTCAAGGAAAAGTCAGACACTGCAGAATTAGATCCATGATGTTGTAAGTTTTCTACAGCTAGCAATTAAATAGGAGGCATCAAGTAGTGGGAAGAATTCAAAGACTTCCTTTTCTTCTCTCAGCCACTGCCACTGAGCAAATCACCCATCCTGTGGGACTTTAGTTCCCTCCCTATGAAATCAGAGAGATTGCTAAGCCCCCCTCCAAGTTCTTACATTCTTTGTCTGTCTAGGCCTAAGGGAATACTGCCTTTATTTTCTGCCTTTGTGGTTAAAAAAAAAAAAAAGAGCTTTTCTCATATCTTTTCAACAAGGCCTAGAAAATTGTACCACACTCATTTTTTCACAGCCGGGGGCGGTATTTCCCAACAACTCTACGAAATCACTAGTAATGCAGGGTCTTGTGTGGTCTTTTCCCACACCTTCCTTCACTTCAATGACCCAATCTGTAAAAGTGAGGGATGGTTTTACAAGGCTATTTTTATAATTCATTTTTCATAAAATGTCTTTTAAAATAAGGTTAAAATTACTGTCTCTACTTACATTTGGTGGATGTCATTTAGATGAATAAATTATAAAGTATGCCTAGCTTGTTAAAGCAAGTACCAGAACCAACAAGTCCATAGAGCTGAATTAAGTAAAGGAGCAAGCTTTGAAGGTAAGAATTATTCCTTACTTCAGATAGCTAGAATCAAGTTACTTTCCTGACAAATGTCCTGAAGGTCAAAGCTTTGTAAATGGAAACTGAGTTTCCCTTAGAAATGCTTTAGCTAGCAGGGGTTTGTATTCCCAATTGAAGCTCTTAAGCTCTAATATGTTACAGAAATTAAATAAGCATTTTATGTAACTTACTATAAATTACATGCTTATAAATCAAATCAGAAGGAAAAGGCACATTTTAGGATTATTAAAAAGGGCTCTGTTGAAATTTTGACAGACTTCTTTAAGGTAACTTCAAGTCTAGCCTTTTGAGAAACTCTGTGAATGTTTCTTGGTGGTGTATTAAAGATCAAGCTGTTTAAGTGCAGCAAGAAAGTAGCTGTATGTACAGAGGCCTCTAAGCATACATTTACTGTAAAAAAAAAAAAAAAAAAAAAAAAAGAGAGAGAGAGAGACAGCCTCAAATTAGAGTACATAGTGTCCTTCATCTGATTCCCATAAAATCTGTGGGCATACCAGTCTCTAACCTACAGATCTTCAATGAGCGATGACTTAGCTTTGGGACTGAAAGTTCCTTTAAATATTATAATCCACCTCTTCTTCAGTCCTACTCTTTTCTCCTCACCTCTATCCCACTCTACCAACTTCCCATATTTTATATGAGAAAAACGAAGGCCCAAAACATAGTCAAGTCTCTTCTGTTAAAAATAATCTACTTAGACCCTGTATCCTCCCGCCCCTCTCCAATCCAAATATGTGACATTTTATGTTTTTGAAGAACCCTCTTTAGACTCTTCTCCCTGCTAGAGCTGTGTGCTTCTGTTTCTGACACTTCCTTCTCCATCCAAATCACCTTCCCCTTTCTTCCTATCCTTGAATGTCACAGTTCTCTTGAAGCTACCCTCTAGACCATTCTTTGGACTCATTATTCCACTTGTGTCTTAATCATCTCTGCTGAATAGCTGTGTTGTTCTGTTTCTTAGTCCTTTTTCTGTTGCTATAACAGAATGCCTGAGACTAGGTAATTTATAAAGAATAGAAGGTTTATTTGGCTCATAACCCTGGAGGCTGGGAAGTCCAAAGTCAGGCAGCCCATCTGGTGAAGACTTCAGCTCATAGCAGAAAGTGGAAGGGCATGCAAAGAGACCAAACAGGAGAGGCAGCCTGGATTTATAACAACCCATTCTCATGGGAACCAATCCATTTCTGCAAGAACTAACTCAGTCTCTTGAGAAAGACATTACTCTATCTTAACAACTTAATCACCTCTTAGAGACACCACCTCTCAACACCATTACATGGGTAATTAAATTTAAACATGAGTTTTGGTGGGGACAAACTGTAGCATGCTACTAGTCACAAATTTTATGAAAACCATGATTTTCAACCTCTCCCTTACTTTGCAGGATGTTGTTTATTTTTCAAAGTGATGTAACCCTGCATTCCTGTTGGAGGTTCCAGCTGTTGGGCAAATTTCTGTCAGTGATGATTAGGTAGCCATAGAAGTCTGCTTTTCAAGCAGAACGTCAGACTAGCATTTGTGTATCAGGCATATTATTGCCTGAAACACAATGCGCTCTCCATCATTCTCTGTAAGACAAACTCTGATCCCTGCTAGCGAATAGTCTCTGCCATTAGCATAACAGGTAACTGGGTGGTGTGGTGTGTTCCTGGTGGCGTAAGGATATCTATAGCCTTGCCCCTTTTCTGCACATGTCTTGCCTTTTTCTTTCTTTCTCTGATAGCAGGGGAACTCTTGGAATATGGCAAGTCAGGATCATTACCCTAAATCTTGTGATATGAGGTTCTTTAACCACACACGGTTTCTGTGTGGGATTGGGGAGATAATAGATGGAAAGCATAGGAGGAGATGGTTCATTTAAAAAAGAAACTTGAGACTTATAAACATTCATTTAGCCTACAAGTTCCTTTATTGTCACCAAGGCAAAGCTGCTTCTCCCAGAGTTTCATCTGAACTCTTCCTTCTTTAACTTCATTGTTAATTTTAACATTATTTGAAATAGTAGATTCTCTTAAAGGTTGTATTTGATAGTCACTACAGTGTGACTTCATTCATAAAAAAAATATTGAGAAGAGCTTTTATTATTTTTATTTATATACATATATATATATGGGTCAGACAGATTACAGTAGCTTTTGATCAAAGCCCTAGCCTTCTCATGCTTGTTTTTCTTTTCTTTTTTTTCCTTAAGAACCCTTTCCTAAGTCCCACTTATGCTCACTTTTGCTCAATGTGCTCTGGGGACTTTTAAGGGCCTCACTATGTAAGGCAAAGTCCTCAGGTAAGGGCACAAATAGGGTGACTGGAAAGGTGTTTGCCACCATAAGTTACTGCACATAGCAATTCTTCCAAGTCCCTTTGGCAAATAGTAGTTAAATACTCACCTACAAATAGTTCTCTGATGGTTGATCGAAAGCCCAGCTCTCTACTGTATAAACAGGGAGTCTTTCTAACTCTGTGTATACATTAACTGTCATTGTTATCATCTCCAGATGAAATAGAACAGCCCAGAAATGACGACCAGAACTGTCCACATTGATTCTAATAAAAGGAAAGCAGCATACATTTTCAGTGGCTCTACAATTTCATATTATTGTTAGATTAATTTCCTGAAAACTTAATGTTAGATGAAGTGTAATTGCAGATTCCCTTAAGAACCATTGACAGATACTTATCCTAAGTTACAAGCAACTCACACTGTGAAATGTGTGCAAACATTCTAAGTTTTCTTCCCGAAGAATATACTTCAGTGAAAGCCAATATTCACCAATCTTTTTTGATAAACAGAGCCATCAAAGCTAGAAGTAGAAGTTAAGGAATTTTCTTTTTGTCACTTGATTTTTTTTACAGAGATTAATGTTGCCAGAACTTTCGTTATTTTTCGGGGAGTGAAATAAGTCTTTGATAAGTATCATCTCAGAGACCTTACAACCTTTTGCTAAGGGAGCTACATTTTGAATGAGATAGCAAACTAGATAGTAAATTATGGTGTATTTAGGTATTGGCATCGTATGATGGAGAGGGGAGTTTGATTTTTTTTTTTAATTGTTAGGTGGTCTATTTAGCGCAGCTGTGTTTATGTTTCCTACATGGTAACCGCCTGAACATGGTGACAAGTCCCTACAAATGAGAATAGGAATTTTTAAAAAATCATCTTGCCAATGTGCTTTAATTTTGGGGGTTGTATTTATTAAGTAGCAATGGCAAAGATAATTCCGGGCACAATCATTCAATACAGTTGGTTTGCTACATCAGACATTTTGACAACCTTGTAAAAAAGAGTAATTGATACTTTAAATGCTGCATTTCACAGTAGAATAAACTTGGAAATGGTAGAATGTTTTTAGAATAGTCACATTTCTTTAACCATTGTTTTGGCTGATTAAATTCTTTTTTCTAATAAATTTATTTTTTTAATTTTTTTTTATTTCAGCATATTACGGGGGTACAGATGTTTAGGTTATGTATATTACCTTTGTCCCACCCACATCAGAGCTTTAAAAGTGTATACTTAGATCATAAATGTTATTCAATCCTGTAGAAAATTAACAGCCAATATTTTTGCTATCTTTCTCTTTAAAAAAAAATAAATGAACACGGTCATGACTACAGCAAAGAGATAGTTGGCTGTGATAGATAAAATGTATATAATAAATAAGTAATTGTATGAATTAGTAATTTAAGAATTGTATGCAACATGAAATGTTGAGGAACAAGGGCCTACTGACTGGTTTTGGAGGCATTTTCTTTAGTGTTACGTCTCTCATAACTCAAATTAACGTTTATTACTATTCTTTCATATTGCCAAAATATTTTCATGAATTTGGATTAGAAGCAGCTTGTTCTGGCTTGTTTTGCAACTTTGTTTCAAGAAACAAAGTGATATTTAGAAGATTTTTGTATGTCATAGAAGCTTTAATTATCTTGCTTATGTTGAAGGAGGAAATAAGATCAAGTTCTGTTTCATAGTTATGTAAGAAAATGAGTTTATACTATGTTAATTTTATATTGCTCCATAATTAATGTCTTTCAAGAAATTTGAATCAGTGATTTGAACAGTGTTAGCTGTTAAATAACTAACAATCTAAAGTCTCCTTTAAATTCCAGAGGACGCTACTAGGTGCAGACCTATTTGGACAGACCTCTGTTTTTGGATTCTCAGGTGTTTGCCTTATCATTACTTTTCTTCCTCTCTTTTTCTCCACAGATTGGTGAAAGGCAACAAGTGTTAGTAACCGAAGAATCTTTTGATTCCAAGTTTTATGTTGCGCACAATCGATTCTATGAGCAGGTAAGAGGCACTTTGGTCTTTTTGAGTTGTCTCCAAAATGATAGAGTTCAGAAAGTTGAAGCAAAGGGGATTAAGAAGGGGAGGAGAGTTGAATCTTGCCACAGCCAGGCTAACAAGTGGTTTATCTTTGTGACTTACTCTGCAGTACATTCTATACAAAGGAGTAAGTGTATTTAATGTGTTTGAGCCTGCATTAATCTTTGACAGGACCAGCCTTAAGCTTTTGCGAGTTTGGAACCGGGCAGTTAGCATGGCCAAAATTCCCACGGCCTGGCAAAGCAGGAGGAAAAGTCCTGTTCAGACGACAGGAAGGGTGTCTGCATGGCGACATCAGCGTGGAAGGGCAGGGATTTCCTCCCACCAGCACATCACCCGTACAGTTTTTTTTTTTTTAGATGGTTGGTTGGTTAGTTGGTTTTTCATTTTTCTTTAGTTTTAGTATTTGGTTTTTTTTTAACTTCTACCTTGATAAAAATGCTGGGAGTAGAGGAAAAAGAGTCTATTCCTTGGACTCTACTCAAACTGTGTGAACAATGGTGCAGACCAGCATGAGGATTGAACCAACTTCACTCTGAGAGTCTTGGAGGCCATCCCTAGGGGCTACCCACTGACTAGCCTTCCTTCCTAGCCTGCCTGACTACGCTGGCCTGCCTTGCCCCACAAGGGGCAACCTGACTTCTGTCTCAGCACGTGGGATTGCACTCCCCCAAGTGGGAAAGCAATCCAGAAGTGACTAAAGACACCAGATGTCTCCTTCAGAGGTGTGGATCCTGGCAAGGGCCCAGAAGGAGATGGGATATGCCCTCTTGGGTGGGAGATTCTCATGGGGATATAGGGGTTTTCCTGAGTCATTCTGGACTGGATTAACTTTTCTTACAATCAAATGGGTTTTCCTATTTTTTCATTCCTTTCTCATCAGATAAGAAGTGAAGATTTTTTTCTATGGGTCATGGCTGGAATTAGAGCTTGGGAGGGCAAATCGCATAAGGGCTGGGCAAGGGGCACAGGCTGCCTGCGTTCTAGTGCAGGGGCTGGGGCAGCCACCAGCATTCATCTTCCACGTGGAATCCTCTCAGACTGCACCAGGGGTCCCCAGGAAATGTAAAGGAGCTTTTCAAAGGCCAGATTAAACATGCTGTGTTCTGTACCCAGGAAAGATTTCAGATGGGGAAGATCCCGACACTCCCTGTTTGGGCTGAGTCTCTTCCCCATTTCCCGTCTCATTAGCATACTCCAAAGAGCCATTTTCCTATTCAGGCCAACCTTCTGCTCAGCCCTGGGGAGGAGCTTGATGGTATTTTGGTGCCTCTTTCCTCTCCTTTCTCTTGCCATCTGGGTTTTTGCCTCAGCAGGGAACTTTTTTCCCTTCATTTTAAAGGCAGTGGCATGCCTCATTAGCTGTTTCCTCCAATTTAAAGCAGTCGGGCTTTTTCCAATTATTAAAACTGGAGGAGGAAAAAAACACTGAGCCCTTCATTCAGATCGAGGCAGCAGATCAAGGAGGGTTATTTTCCCCCAGAATAGTACCAAATCTCCCAGGGATAGTTTGCTCTAGAGATTTTCTTATTTTATAAAAACTGATTTAAAAGGGCTTTCATATCCTAATACTAAAGCTCTTTTAGTTCGTTTGCTTGCCGTGAGTAATTCACCACCCAGGTGACCTTTTTCCTATACTTTGATGAAGCAGTGTACTCAGTGGTCATAAAAATCAAACTCAGAAAGACCAAGATCCAATTTTGCCTCTCAGAGAAATTGGCAGTGAAACTTCTGGCTCTCATCTGACTTTTCTGTCTCTACAACTAAGCATATCAAAGATTTCATAGGAATTATTTTTTTCCAAATAAGATGAGTTCCAGAGGTGAAGATTGTATCTAGATATCAAAGTATTACTGGATTAGAATTGGTCTATTTATTTTGGATCCTAACTTTAAAAGATTGGCAAGTAGCTACAGTACTAAAATAGGAGTGTGAGCGAGATGTAATGCATACAGACTACCTATAAGTCCCAAAGGAGGAGGAACATTTGCTCGAGGTAAACAAGTACTTTTATCAGTAATCTCTAGTGGAAAGAGACCATCTGACAGTTTCCTGTGAGCTAGCCAAAGGACCTGTCAGAATAGTTGGTTCTGTGTGAGGTAGACTCCTAGGACTGATAGACATGCTTTTCTTTTTAACAGAGCAAAATAAATACATAAATGAAAGCTATTAGGGGAGTCATTTAGCTCTAAACACCAATGTTTTGGGTTACTGAAAAGGTTTCTTTTAAACGTTCTTCCTCCTCCCCTGAAAGGTGCACATGCGTGTGCACACACACATGCAAATACAAACACGCAAATACAAACACGCAGGCCTTTATTTGAAGTGTCTGCTGAAACCATTACTCTGACAGCTCACTTGGAAATTATTAAAAGTATAAGGCTTTCATCAGCATTGTCTCAGTTTTCTTCAGTGCATGGGACAGCCAGGAGCAGAATATCAAAGGCCCGGCTGATTGTTGGGGGATTTTTCCGGTCTGCTCTCCACATGCCTCAGGACAGCAGGAGTCCTGCAGGGGAAGAAGACACTGTCCCCAGCCCAGGAGCTGCTCCCAGAAATGCCTTCCCTTCCTACAGGAAGTTCTCAAGCATCTGGAAGATAGAGCTCACTTTGGATGGGATCCCAGAATACAAAAATGACACTAAGGGACAACTAAGGAAATCTGGATAAAGTATGGACTTTAGTTAATGGTAACATATCAGTTTGGCTTCATTAATTATGACAAATACACCATAATAATATAAGGTATTAATAATAGGGAAAATTGGGTGTGGGGTATGTAAGAACTATCCATATTATCTTTGCAATAATTCTATAAAATTAAAACTATTCTTAAAGTTTATTTTTAAATATTAAGCCTTCTGGGAAAATTTTTTTCAAGGTTTTAGTGCCAAAGAACTCCTCATTCATGGGGAAAATGGTTGAAGTGGACATCTATGAATCAGGAAAACATTTTATGAAAGGGCAGCCAGTATCGGACGCCAGAGTATACACGCCATCCATCAGCAAACCGTTAGCAAAGGGAGAAGTCTCAGGTTTAACAAAGGTAAGTAAAAGATGCTTTCCTCTCTACCCTGCTAGTAAAATGGCAGCTGTGGAAGCACAGTGATGCCAGACCATGTTTCTGTTATCATTTATAGTTCCCTTTTTATGTATGCATGAGGCTTTAATCCTTTCTGACAGATTGAAATCTGAATTAGAAAGATGTATTTCTGCTGATGCCTATAGCTTTGCTTCTCTGCCTGCAAAGAGAATAAGCTGTTTCTTCTTCTAGGCTAGAAGCAGAGGGTAAAAGCCATTATTTGCAGGTGAAAGATTTAACATCGAAGATGATCTGATCCAGTATGTTTCTGTGTCAGTAGCTCCTGAGTGGAAAGGGATGAGGAAAGGAATGTTCTCTTGCCTTACAAAGCTGTTTATAATATAGTAAAAACCTACAGTTGAACAGGCACTAAACCATGTCGTATATGTGGTTATGGCGCCTTTTTGTAGGGTGTTAGCTGGATATCTACTTTAGTCATGTGGAGTGAAAATTAAACATTTTTTTTCTTTCTATAAAAAAGTAACCTGACCCCTATTTTATACCTTGGTAAATATGGCTGTTTGCCAAGCTCTCTCTTACATTTCATTGAGCTACAGTTGTAAAAGCTGATGGAGTGTGAAATGAAAATGTGTATCACATTTCTAAGCATCATTTGATGTCCTTTCTCCAACACAATTGTTAAGTGCTCCAAAAAAAAAAAAAAAAGTATATAGCAATGACTTAACATATGGAAAAAAGATAACTGATATTTGTCTGGCCATGTAATTACAAAATGGTTTTAGTTTATATATTATCTGTTCCCTAAAATTAAATTGCAAAGGCATGTTCGTTAAAATAAAGAAAGTATAGCTTGATTTTGGGAATAGCAACAAAGAGGGTACTATTATCTGCATTCCCGCTGATTGTCGTGCTGGACTCTTGTATCCGATAGGAGTGACACCTCGCATGTGCTTGACAAGTGCATGTGAAGGATCTACACAAACAGCCATCTAACCCGAAATAAAATGACACACACAGACTAGCTTTTGTCAAAACTCTGCCAGGTATGTCAGCCTGCACAACCAGGAGCAAACTCTAAAACTTGATAAGTATAAGCATTGATTTTTGTTATTATTATTTTTTTAAATCATACTTAGGGGTTGGTATGGATAGGAAGGAACAGGAAGGAACAGTGTAATCTAGCATTTAAGTGAGATCGCTAGAGGCGGGCGCGGTGGCCCACAACTATAATCACAGCCCTTTGGGAGGCCACAGTGGAGGGATCACTTAAGCCAGGAGTCCAAGACCAGCCTGGGCAACATAGTGAGACCCCCCACCTCGACAAAAACTTTAAAAAATTATCCAGGTGTGGTTGCACACATCTGTAGTCCCATCTGTTCAGGAGGCTGAGGAGAGAGGATCACTTGAGCCTAGGAGTTCAAGGTAACAGTGAGCTATAATTACACCACTGCACACCAGCCTGGGTGACAGAGCAGGACTCTGTGTCATAAATAACTAAATAATTGTTAGAGATTTGGCTTTTGATATGTTAGCCAATACTTTAGAAACTTTCTAAAGAAATCGTCTTTTTTTTTTATCATTTAACTTTCTACATAGTGTGTTTTATAAGGTTGATTTTAGATTGCCACAGTGAAAAGGGTTTCTCAACAAGTGACGGTGGTGGGCAAATTATTACTTCAAAGACCCTGCCTAGTTTAATTCCTTTATGTCTGCCTATTGAAAAGGGTATTATTCTAAAACATCATCAGTAATGATATATGAATAAGGAAAAGTAGTATCCCTCTGTGGTAGTTCTTTAACTATAGTGTTACTTTTTTAAAGGGAAGCTCCATTTAAATTCTGTGGAGTAGCCTTTTCTACTCTACTCCCCTCCCCCCCTTCTTCTAGTCTAGAAAATGGTGTTGTCAGTTCAACCACCAGCCTGATTCTGAGCCAGGATGGCCCAAAAGTCCTAGGTAAGGTGGGGAAAAAGGTCAGTTGGCTGCTGGTCCACTGGGTCTTTAAAAGTATCTTGCAGCGTGCATGAGGCCAAGGGTTAGGAATATTGATTTGGGTGTTTACATTAAGAAAAACAGGGAAGTCTTTTATCACCATTGTGACGTCCTATAAATTAATGAACATTTACTCTTCATTATTATTTGTTATTTTTAAAAGATACGCCCAACTCATTGGGGTCAAAAGGCATTGTTTAATGAATTTATCCTGGTATTACACATATTTTTGCTGACCATATGAACTAAAACAATTAAGCAAGAAGAGAACAACTTTCATTTCTGTGGGATTTAAAAGTAGATGGTAGAGGTTATAATCGTGTTTCGGGCATGTTGAGCTTTTTGATAGCTGATAAAGGTGCTGAAACTCTCGAATAGAGAAATCAGCTTCCCGTGGTGTGGATGTGTGCCCCTGGGGTCTGACAGGCGTGGGTTTGCATCTGGACTCACCAGTGCACCCTGGGCATCTGACCCCTCCCCGACCTTTCATCTGTTAAATGAGAATAATCGTGTCTACCTCACAGTGTTGATGGAAGGAATACATTCAGTAGCGCATGTAAGCCACCTAATACTATTCCTGGCACAGAGTAAATAGTTACTAAGCGGTTACTCTCCTTTCTCCCTAAATCTAATTGCATCTAGAAAGAACAGATTCTGAAGACTACCTTGGTATTAACAATTTTCTTCTTTTGCTAGCTGTTTGAACCATGATTATGCAGCACATGTTGTATCTGGTGGGGTAGGGGTGCTTCTCTGTTAGAATAATGTGTTTAGTGCCAGAGAACCAATCCCATCAGAATTTCTCTCTCTCTGAATTTTCTAGGCTTTTCCTAAATTTTTCTAGAATGATAAGCCCCTTACACACACACTTTGTAAAGAAATCTATTAATAGGAAGCCCAAAGCATCTGAAGCAAAATACTGTGTTAAAAAATTCTCTGCTATAATAAATGCCTTTCCTGAATTAAGAATTTTATGATTATTCTTTAAGTGTTTAGCCTTATGCTTTGGATTATTTTGTCTCACTTTAAGCCTTGCTGACCTCTCTTGATGAAACTGGTGAGAGAGAACAGAGTAGGGAAGAAGTGAAGTGCAGGCTGGGAGTCAGGAGGTCTGGATTACAGGATTCCGGCTCTTGGGGAAACAGATTTGCTAACCTTTTATACATGACCAGGTTCCCTGAACCTCAGTTGTCTCACATGTAAAATGTTAGTGAATAGTGATCATTAAGGAACTTTCTAGCTCTAAGATTCTATGATTGAAATATTTCACTTAACAAAAATAGATAAAATGCCTACCCTGTGGTAAGACTTTGAATTTTATAAATATTAATATAAATCAGGTCTTGTTATTTTGAAATAATAATAGGTAAATGCCCATAACATGGTGGAAAAGGAAAACTGTAATAAAGTAAAAAGGTTACTGTCCTCTAAGAATTTATATTCTAATAGAAAAGATGTCTTTTTATGATTACTTTCCTCTTTTCAGTTTGATTAGAGGAATAGAGGAAGAGAAGAAGGAGAGAGTAGAAAAGACAAACAAAATTAGTCTGATTATTTTGAGGGAACATGAAAGCCAATATGCCACCTCCAACCCAATAAGGAATGTTTTTGAATAAGTATAATTAATTTCAGAAAAAGAATATATAATATTCAATAGAAGGCATCCTAGAGATACAAACCAAAGAAAAGCATAGATCACGAGATTTTCTGGGGACAGTGTCAGGGGACTTTGTTGTTAGGGTGGAAGAAGCGTAGGGAAGCAGAGAACTCATGAGTTTGCATAGATGTTCTAGGGCAATAATTCCCAAAGTGTGGTCTGCAGGCTCACAGCATCAGCATTATCTGGGAACTTGTGAAAAATACAAATTCTCAGACCCCACCCCAGGCCTTCTAAATCAGAAACTCTGGGAGTAGGACCCAGTAATCTGTTTTTTAAGAAGCTCTTCAGGTGATGCTCATACACACTGAAGTTTGAGACCCGCTCTTCTAGGAAAGTGATTCTCAAGTGGGGAAGGAGTGTTTGATATTTATAAAAAGCAATTTAATATTTTAATGTAATAATACCAAACTTTCCCAGTACCAAGTTAAGGAACTAGAGTATCTCCTTGAATCATGGAGATGATCTCCCTTCTATGTTTTAATAATTCTTCAGAAGAGTGTTTTCAAAATGATGGTGGGCATGGGTGAGAGGGGTGTGTGACTGTGTTTAGTGAAAGAGACTAGAGGAATAGAAAATTGAGAAAAACACAGTTTCAAGATGTTAAGAGCATTGATATTTTTATCATGCCCTCACATGCACCTAATTTTGTAGTAACCTGTTTATCGTAATGATCTTTTTATACAACAAGGTTTCCCTGGAAAAATTGCTGTTGTTCAGTTTTCTTCCACCTGAAGAAAATCTATGAATAGACAGGACCACTAGTGTCAGCTGTACCAAATCTGTGACCATTCAATAGTAAGAAAACTTACCTGCTATCTGCAAAGCTCAATACAGCAAATAAACAAAAAAGAAAAGAAAAATTATCTGAGAGCCATCACCAAAGATTGGGATCAATGATTTTTTTTTTGTTTGTTTTAACTCTACTGTGGAAATCTATTTATGGAAATTTTCAAGCTATACGAAAGTAGAGAGAATACCTGTTATCCACACTGTTGACAGTTGTCAGCTCATAGCCAGTCTTAGGCCATCTGTGCTCTTATGCTACCCCTGCTCCCCCCACCCTGATTATCTTGACAGAAATCCCATTTATCATTTTATTTCATCTAGAAATATATCAGTAAATACCTCTAAAAGATGAAGATTCCTTTTAAAAACAGAATCACAATGCATTATCAGATCTAGAAATAATTGCCCATAATTCCCATTGGCTAGATTCTCCATGCCTGCTGCTGTGGTCCAAAATCAACATTTATGGAGTGCTTGTTATGGGCCAAATATTGTACTAAATATCTTATATACATTCATTCATACCCTCATAGCCCTGTGAGGAAGGTACTATTATTGTCCCCATTTCACAGATAAGTAATCTGAGCACCAGTAATTCAATAAATAACTCAACTGGAATCACAAAATTAGAAAGTGGGCAAGGCAAGTCAGGATTTATATCCAGATCTTACCAACTTTGAAG
This sequence comes from Mirza zaza, assembly GCA_008750895.1. Classification (NCBI taxonomy): domain Eukaryota; kingdom Metazoa; phylum Chordata; class Mammalia; order Primates; family Cheirogaleidae; genus Mirza; species Mirza zaza. The sequence goes on along the minus strand of VSMD01058426.1, from coordinate 37,050 downwards.
CCTGTGTTTTTGCTTTTCAATTGTGGCGAAATACATGTAACATAAAATTTATCATCCTAACCATTTTTAAGTATATAGTTAAGCAATATTAAGTACATTTACACTGTTGTGCAGCCAATCTCCAGAATTCTTCTCCCCTTGCAAAACTGAAACTCTGCACTTATGAAACAGTAACTCCCCGTTTCTCCCTGCCTCCAGCCCATGATAACTTCTCGTCTGTTTTTTTAAATGAATTTGACTACTTTAGGTACCTCATATAAGTGGAATCATACATTCACCAATATTTGTCTTTTTGTGACTTGCTTATTTCACTTAGTATATGTCCTCAAGGTTCATCCATGTAGCATGTGTCAGAATTTTTCTTTTTTTGAAGGCTGAATAATATTTCATTGTATGTTTATGCCACATTTCATTTATTCATTCATCCATTGATGGTCATTCGGGTTGCTACCACCCTTTGACTCTTATGAATACTGCTTGTTGTGAACATGGATTTACAAATATCTCTTGAAGTCCTTACTTTCAATTCTTTTGAGTATTTGCCTGGAAGTATTTGCCTGGAAGGATTGCGAGATCATATGCTAACTGTATTTTTAATTTTTTAAGGAATTGCCATACTGTTTTCTGCAGCAACTGTACATTTTACATTTCTACCAGCAGTGCATAGGATTCCAATTTCTTCACATCCTTACCAACACTTATTTTCTATTTTTTTGATAGTAGCCATCCCAGTGGGTGTGAGTCAAGCCTATATTTTTAAGCCCAGGTCCATCCTGCCTTTACTTTTTCAATTGCAGAAGTCTTACTTGATAACTTCTGGACAGTAGTTTTCTTTTATACACCAAAGTAAGCTTACACTGGATATAAAAAAAAAATTAAAGGAGAGAGACAGAGGGAAAAAATAATGGAAAAATGGGTAGTATTAATCATCTGTGTGTGCTCAGTTAGAAATGGTATTATTAGAGTCTGCTGTAGGAATGTAAGAATATGAACACTCCTGCTGTCTACCTTAATAAAGGCCGACTAGTTTTACTACTCATGTTTTTATTCCGTATATGGCCCATGCTATAACGAATCACTTGACTCTTACCATTTCTAAGATCAATACTTAAGAAGTCAGAGCTATTCTGTGCCTATTGGAGGATAGAAAAGAAGAACATTTCCTCTTCTAATTTTAAACTTGTAGTCAGTTTTATCGCAAAGTTGTGTTTTTCCTCTTTGAGTTCATTCTTAGTAGTAAAGAATTGATTTGAAGAAAGAAGAGGTAAAGCAGCTGCATGAAGAGACATCGAGGACTTGTAGCCTGTCCGGTTTGGGTTCAGATTACAACGGCAATTCCTGTGGTCGTGTACAACTTTCTTGAATCACAATGTCTTCATTTGTAAAATGGACATAACCAGTTCTCGGATGATTAAATCAAATAATGTGGCCGAAGTGTCTCATGCATAGTAGGTATATTAAATATTTGATGAAAGGATTTAGTAAGTATAGCTTTAGAAAGCAGTGATTTCCTGGCTTTTATTTGGGCGTTTTTGCTTTAATTTTTGCAAAATTGCTTTGCCTCTATTGGTTTTCACCATACAATATAGTATAGCAATTAAGAACCTAGACTGCAGATTCTAGTTACCTGGGTTTGAATCCTTGTTCTACCACTTACAAAAAATATGACTTTGGGCAAGTTACTCAGTCTTTCTCCACCTCAGTTCCCTCCTCTGTAAATGGAATAATAGTAATACCTACTGCCTGGGGTATATATGAACATGACGTAGCAGTCAATACATGTTGGGTACTGTTATCATTACTAATGTGTGATACATGCCAAGGCATTATTTTACTTTAATCAATGAAGTAAAAATTGTACAACATTTTATCATTTCAAATGTCGTATTCCTCTGCCATTGTTTTCTGACAAAATGGCACGTGAAACCAGATCAGCTCACAAGGTTCCTCCATGTAATGAGAATTACAAATTAATAGAAAGAGATTCCAGTAACATTCCTATAATTGGCTGTTCCTGCTGATACACATTTCTTCCTCTTTAGGTCCTTTTTTAAAAGAGAAATATTCTAGAATGGAGACCTGGACCCGCCATTCTGTTTCTGCCGAGTTAAGGGAAGGCTGCCCCAGGGTGCCTGGTTGCCACCTGTTTTTCATCTCTTGGGACTTTGATCCTATTAATGGATTCACTTGAGCGGTTAGATAGCTCAGGACCAACACAGCTGACTGCTCTTGGGAAGGAAACAGAAGTTTTCAAGGGTAGCATGGTTTGCTTCATTACCAGACAAAGGGCCAGCAGGATATTCAGGTGTACTGAGTTTTATGTACAAACTATGCTATATTTTCAGAGCTTTGACCCTTGGAAAAACACCACTAAAATGCTTTCCTCTCCATCTAACATTCATTTCCAGAACCACTGAAGTGAAAGGGTCTATTAGTTCAGGGCCAGATTTGAAAGCACATGAAAACTGCATTCATGAGGTTAAGAAATGGCTTAATAATTAAGTTAAAACAGTTGAAAGTGGATCTAATTTCAAACAGATCAGCTAACCATGCTAGAAGCAAATGAGGGTGTGTTTCTTCCTATTTTTTCCTTCTACATCCCCCCCCAAGATATTGGCACCCAACCCAAGCCTTTTTTCTTGTTAAATTTTATGTAAGACTGAATTTTTCATTGCCCATATTTTAAATCAGTGTCACAAACAATTAAAACCAGAGTACATTTAATATTTGATGCATTTCTTTCTTTCATATCGCATCTCTTTGGCTTCTTTTGAAGACTGGTTAGGATATTTGAATTCCACAGTGTGGATACATAGCTTTTATTCTGTGCTGCTGAGCTGTATTTTATTGGACATTGCCACTGAACTAGTGAGATTATGTCAGTTCAAACTGTGTTTAGTATGTTTACAGTACCTTTTGTGTACCAATTTGAGTCCCATCCAAAGTATCATCAGAGTGAGCTGATGCTAAACAATTAGCTTTCATTTCACTTGCATCACTAATCGTGCAACCAGTGATGATAATTTTCCTCCTCCTGAGGGTTGTAGCTGGGGCATAGTGAGGGGAATTGCATGCATCAATTATTCCCCAAGAAACTAATTGTGCTTTGATCATAATGATAGCTACCATTTAGTGAGCCTTTACTATATGCTTAGTATTGAGGCTTTTTACATGCATGACCTCAGTTTGTTATTCTAGGCTGGCCTAGGGCAACGAGAACACACTAAAGTGGTGTTTACACCGCTGTGCACACCCATGAAGAGGCATCATAGGGTGTGATTGGGCAGGCATTTTCCCTGTCTCTATATCCTTTGCCCACATTGGGGGTAGGGGGCAGAAGGGGCAGTGAGCATGAGACAAAGGGACAGGCAGACCCCCACCGCAGGGAAGGCTAGGGGCAAGAGGAAAGAATCAGGCCTCTGAGCTCGAATCGCTCACGTGTGTAACATGCAGGCAACAGCTGGCTTCTTATGATATGTTTCAGCACCTATTGAACATAGTATTATCTAGGCACAGAAATAAACATTGGAGATAGAAACAATGAATGTGGTTTTCGTCTTTGATGAGATTTTGGTCTGGCTGTTCTTCTGGTAATACTGCTATCCATTGTGGCCCTTGTGGAGAGACGCAGGGGGGAGGGATGTGGTCTTTTGTAAGTACACTAGCCGCCCTGTGTGACAGTTACTCCTGTTCTTCAAGTTTTATGGATGATATTTAGCAAATCTAAAAAAAAAAATATCATAAGAGCAAGAGGTATTCTTCATCATGAAAGCAGTGAGTGGAAAAATCTTCCTTATGAGAACCAAAGCTGGTAGTGAGAAGCAGCTGAACCTGAAAGACGATCTAGGCCAGCCTCCTATCCCTGCAGGCTGTGCCCAGGGAGACTCCAGGAGAATATCGTCTCCTGTGATGGTTTGAACCCAGAAGCCCAGAACTGCACTTTAGTACTGTCGTTTAAACTATGTTACTTCTCCTTGTAAGTGTCTTTACCTATGACTCAGTCAAAAAGTATCAGTGCCAAGGATAGCCCTATGTCTCAGTTTGTCTGGGACAGTCCTAGTTTATACCTGTTGTTCTGATATCATTAACAATAGTGCCTTTTATTCTCCACTCCCCCAAATATCCTAGTTTAGATGATAAATTATATGGTCATCCTATGAATTCCTAAAGTCGATCTAGCACTGTGCCAAGCACCCTTTGGGATACAGATGTCTAAGATGTAATCCTGCCTCAAGGAGAGAAAATCTAGTTGGGAAGGAAGATAATGGGCTATGGTCTGGGTGTTTGTCTCCCCAGAATTCATATGTTGAAATCTAATCTCCAATGTGATAGTGCTAGGAGGCGGGGCCTTTGGGAGGTGGTTAGGTCAGGAGAACAGAGCCCTCATGTTTGGGATTAGTACCTGTATAAAAGAGGCCCCAGAAAGTTGCCTTGCCCATTCCACCATGTGAGGACACAGCAAGAAAGCACTGTCTCCACCCAGAAAGCCTTCATCAGACACCAAATCTGCTGGAACTTGCCAGCCTCCAGAACTGTGAGAAGTTTCTGTTGTTTAAAAGCTACCCAGTTTATGGCATTTTGTTATAGCAGCGCAAATGAGCTAAGACAACATGTGTCTATGAAACAAAATCTGTAATATATCAAGTGCTAAGTTGGATGGCATCAGAGCATAAGGGGTTGAAAGATAGGAGATCTCTAAAGACTCAAGTGTCAAGGAATGTATGGGTCAGGGTTCTTTACAGACAACAGAAAACGGTTGAGTTAGTTTAAACAGGAAGGGGTTTATAAAGGAATACAAGATGGTTCACAGAATTATTGGAAGGGCTGGGGAATAATCTTGGCTGAGTTTTCCAGAACCATCTGGGAGCTGCTGTTAAGAGGTGTTGCCTCTGCCCCAGGCCCTGTCTGCTTCCTTATGAAGCTTATATCCCAATCACTGTCTCACATGTTACCCCTGATTGTGGAACCTGGGTCTAGCATTTGCACCCTGGGGACAGAGAGGTTGGAAATGGTTTTTGGAATCTGTATTAGTGGAAACTGTCAATGTGGAGAGAGTATTCAAACAATTTCCACTACACAGGGTTTTGTGGGTGTGGTGGGATTAGAACTGGACTTCCAAAGTGAGAAAGACTTAATAGGGCAAGTGAAGAGGGAAATTTTTTGCGAAAGTCAAGTGACAGAATGCACAGAATAAATCTGGCTGCATTTGAGCATCCATAAGCAGTGTGGGCAGTTGGAAGGCAGAGGGAAATAACATTCAGTATGAAGAGTGGGACCTCTGCATTCTGAAGTTAAATAGGATTTTTTACCAAACACATTAGACAAAGCACATGTGTTAGTCCCAGATAAGTTAGGCTGTGCTTTGGTAACAAATTAAGCCTGAAATCTCAGGCTTAACACCACCAAGGTTTGTTTCCTGCTCACACTAAGTGTCTAGTACCATTTAGTGGGTAGTTTAAAGTCAGGGATTTTCTGCTCCACAGAGTCTTTCAGGGACCCAGGTTGACTGCATGTCTCCATGGCAAAGAAAAAGACTTGCTGTCAAACCAGGCTTTTCACTCCATCAGAGTAGGAGTGGCACATGGTATTTCTAGTCACATCCATTGGCTGGAAGTATTCATGTGGCCCCACCTAACTTAAAGAGTCTGGAAGTTACATATTTCTGTGTAAACACAAAGGAGTAGATATGAATACCAGAAGTTTCTACCATGCATGTGGGAAAGTTTTTGAGCATGAGCATTATTATAGTAAAAGTCTTTTCTGTGAGGGAAAGCCCATAAGGGCAGGGCCCCCCACCTTGACTAGTCTGCTCACCACCGGCTCCAGCCCCCTGCCTCATAGTTGGTACTCAGCACATATTTATCAAATGAACTTGGCTTTCAGTAATATGCAGGTTGGAGTGGATGAGTTCTACACCAAAGGCTGGGAAGTTGAGAAGCAGGGAACCTACATAATAGCTTAAAATCTATTACTTTGACTGAGGACATTAATATATTCTTCGAGTATTAAAAAAAAATCACAGTCAAGCCACTCAACCTGCTCTTTGAAGTCATTTGACATCTTGATAAGCAGATTGCAAAAGCCCATTTTTAAACTGATAATAATCTTGCAAATTTAAATTGTTTTCGTGGGAATTTTAAGGATGAGTACTTTAGAGCAGGATTTGCTTCCGACCATAAATTTTAGTTTCCTTTCCTCCTTTCCAGTGATGAAAGTGACAGCCTGTTTCTTCTGTCACACTCAGAGTATTGACTTTATGTTATGCCTAAAATAATAGAACATTATTTTTAAATAAATAGAATATACTTTACAAAATAAAGTATGTTTGTTTTCTAACATAGTTTGCAATGTTCTAAATTTGAAGGACTTTGGAGAAACAAATTTTCTCCTTTCTATCTCCCAAATGCAATTCTGTAAAATTACTGAGAACCAGAAATATTCAATCCATATGTCAAGTCATTTATCTGGGACACTTATCTGGTAGGAAGTCAACTTATAAAATTAGGATGCTGTACCTTTCACATTTGCCACCTCTTCAGAGAGAGACACAAAGGACAATAAAAGCAAACCATCATTGCTGACTTTATCAAGATCAGCAGTTTCCTTCCACAGGTCCCTGGATCCCAGAGCTTCTTTCTTGAAAACATCTATTTAAAAGAATAGAGTACCCTTAAGCACATAAGCTTTGGGGTGGGAATGTGAATTTGGAAATTTGGCTCTATCCCTTACTGACTGTGTGATCATTGTCTGATCACTTAACCTCTCTAGGTATACTTTCTCATCTATAAATTGGGAATAATAGACCCATTTGATAGGGTGGTTTTGACAGTGAAGTGAGATTATGCGTGAAAAGCAACCAACACTACTTAGCACATAGTAAGTGAAAAATGAATATGTGGTGTGGGATTGGTGGCAAGGTGATAGTCAGTGAAGACTTATTTGGAGCCTAGTTAATCAAGATACTAATAGTATCTTGTCCTTGGGCATGGATGTTTTGCTCTAATCATATATATACTATGAGAAGAAAATTTGGTCATTGATCTTGGAGCATGAAGTATTTGTAAGCAGCAACCACATTTGTAAAGGATAGTTACCTAAAATAAATACTTTGTGATTGTGTTTTTAAGTCCCCACTTTTCATTGACTTTGAGTTGTTGACTTTCTTTTATTCTTAATATGAGGGCAGTTCCTCTGAACAATGACAAAGTATCCATGGTATAGGATAGTGTTAGTCACTGAGGTCTTTTTCTCTTTAATATTCTTGTGAGAGGTGGTTTTTCCCTGCTTTGTATTATATTATCTGAAAATAACACAAACAGCCTGCCTAGTTGGTCTCCCTGTTTCTACCCTGAGTATAAATCAGATTGTGTCCCTCTTCTGCCCAAAACCATAGTGTTCCATATGACCTAGCAATTCCGCTCCTACATATATACCCAAAAGAATAGAAAGCAAGAACTCAAATAAATACTTGTACCCTAGTGTTCACACCAGCATTAATCAGAATAATCAAAAGATGGATACTTTTGATCCATCAACAGATGAATGAATAAACAAAATGTGATATGTGGCACAATGGAATTTTATTTAACCATAAAAAGAAATGAAGTTCTGACACATGCTACAAAATGGATAAACCTTGAAAACACTGTGCAAAGCAAAATAAGCCAGACCAAAAAAGGTCAAATATTACATAATTCCACTTATATGAAATATCTAGAGTATGCAAATTCATAAAGACAGAAAGTAGGTTAGAGGTTATGTGGGGGTAGGGATGGAGAGTTATTTCTTAATGGTTACAGAATTTCTATTTGGGTTGATGAGAAAGTTTTGGAAATAGTGGTAATGTTGCACAGCATAATAAATGTAATTAATGCCACTGAATTGTGCACTTAAGAATAGTTGACACGGTAAATCTTATGTTATATAGACTTTACTAAAATAAAGACTGAAAAAAAATCTAGGGTTTCCCAGCATGTTCAGGGGGAAAACCAAAGACCCTACAATGGCCTGCAGGGCCCAGTGCCTGGACCTTTCTCCCTTCAAGCACACTGGGCCGGTCACCCAGGCCTCCATGCTGCTCCTTGAACATGAACACACCAGGCCTGCTCCCTCCAGAGTGCCTTTCCACCCACCAGTCCCTCTGCTTGCAATGCCCTTCTCTTAGATGTCCACATGACATCTCTGCTGAAACACCACCTTCTCACTGAGGTCTTCCTGGGTGACCCTTTATAAAATGACAAGCCCCCACCATCTGTCACAACCTAGTGCTCCCTATTCTTACTCTGTTTTTCACCATGATACATTTACCACCAGACATAATAAATATTTACATGTTTGTCTCCAGTTACTAAAATGGAAGCTCCATGCGTGCTGGGACTTTGCTTCATCCACTTCTATGTTCTTAATGACTAGAACAGTGCCTGGCATGGTGCAAATGCTCAGTAAATGTCTGTTGAATGAGTAAATGAATGACCAGATTTGTTCTGGAGACATGTGTATACCCCTTACTAAAAAGGATTGCAGGACTAAATATATGACCACTGTGTATCAGTTATCTTTTGCCATGACAAACAACCACAAAACCTCGTGGGGTTTAGCTGGTCTCGACTGGGCTCACTCACTCATCTGCAGTCAGGTGTAGAGTGGCTCTTCTAGTCTTGGTGGGGCCTTGCTAACATGTCTGGAGGCTCTGCGGGCAGTTGGTGGATCCAGACGGCCTCAGCTGGGACCACTTGGGTGAGTCAGAAGTGCTCCACACTTCTCATACTACAACAGGCTATCCCTAGCATGTTCTCATGATAAAAGCAGAGGAACAAGAACAGCAAACAGCGAACAGGTGTGCACAGATGCTTTTCAAGTCTCTGTATGCATCATGTTTGATAACAGGCCATTGGCCAAGTAAGTCACATGGCCAAGACCCTGGGCAACACTACAGAGTGGTAGGAAGAAGGCACAGGTACAAGGAGGTCTGAAGAATTGGGACCGTTAATGTATTCATTCTACCACAGCCTATGAAATATTGGCTTTTTTCCTGTGATCTGTGCAACTCTCCACCCTCTTTCTATATCCCCACAAGAAATCTCATTCTGCTTCAATCTTAGATCTCATCTTTCCAGCTTTACAACTCAGTGTCGAGGTGTAAAGCTGAAAGGGATGGATCTAGCAAAAAGAATCTGAAATCTAAAAGGTAGTGGAAAATAAGGGACCTTCTCCTGGTCTTTTCTATGAGCAAATGTCAAGTTCAAGTACTCTAGAAAGTGGATGTTTTTCCCTGAGGTACAGTTGTATCCAACAACCCAAAATCGATCACCCTTGGAGCCTTGCAGTAGGCAGAATAATGCCCCCCCCCAAAAAAAAAGTCCACGTGCTAATCCCTGGAACCTGTGTGTGTGTTAAATTGCATAGCAGAGAGCATTAAGGTTGCAGATGAATTCAACCTGTTAATCATCTGACCTTAAAGAGCATAGCCTGGATTATCCAGGTGGGTCCAATATAATCACAAGGGTCCTTACAAGTGAAAAAGGACGGTAGGGAAATAAGAAATCAGAGTGATGGGGATGCCAGCTTTGAAGATAGAAGGGGTCATGGTGCAGGATGCAAGCTAGAAAAGGCCAGGAAGTGGATTCTCCCCTCAGCTCTGGCTGCTGGAGGGAGGCCACAGCTCACTTGATTTTCATCCATTGAGACCTGTTGCTGACTCCTGAGCTCCGGAACTATAAAATGATAAATTTGTATTGTTTTTAAGCCACTTGGTTTGTGGCATTTTGTTACAGCAACAATAGGAAAGTTACATAGCTACTGATTTTATCCCATAGAATTCAAGTAAAATATGAAGTGTGTACTGACAGCCAAGTGGCTAGTTATGTCCCATCTATTTTCCACATTGGCCAGTCATTTTTAACAAGGTGAGGGTAGATGGGTGGGGAACACCTTAGGAAGTGGGGTGCTAAACGATAGGTTAGTTACTGGGGCCCATCTAAAAAAAGAGTTTTTTAGGGAGACAGAGAGTTAATATTCTCAGGAAGCCCCACCACAGGTCTTGAGCCCCACATCTTGGGCCACCTTTTCTACCTGTGACCAACTCTTGTCCCACCCCCATCTCTGGCCCAAACTCTTCTGGAGCTTCTAGCTTACATCCCATGAGCCATGATGGGATACGGAGACTAAAGCAACTCCATCTTGGATGCTAATCCACCATGTTGACTTCAGATTAACCCCAGTTCCAGGAATGCCTCTAAGATTTCTACTTTACTGTTAATATAAATCCTGCCCTTAGAGCAAAACAACCTTGATGTTATATCAGTTTTCCTACACATTCCTTCTGAAACACATATGCCCCTTCCCTATGGGTCTGGGGGTGGGGGTGGTAACAGTGTGGGGGTCCACCATCTTTTGGGTACCTGAGACATGGCTTCTGTTTGTAAGTTGCTTTAAATGTTTCTTTCTGAGAAACTGGATTTGTCAGTGTCTTTCTTTGAGCTCTCAGCTCTTAGCCTTTTTGGGTAGGTTTGCATAGACCTGCTCACCTTGCTGGGTTGGCCAGTGTGCACAGCTCCCATAGCCCCCACTGTGCCAGATAATGCCCCCTATTTCCCAAAGTGGCTATTTAATGTATACCACAAGCAGCAGCACTGTCAAAGTATTCTGGTTCCTCCACATTGTCACCCACATTTGATATTGTTAGGTTTTCTACTTTTTCCAACCTGGTGTATGTGCATGTGAATTGGTATCTCTCTCTGTTTTTAACTTGTATTTCTCTAATTACAAGTGAGGCTAAGCATTTTTGATATATTTACTGGTTTCCTGTATATATTTATTCAGGCTTTCTTTTCAGTGAAGAGTCTATATAGAGTCTTTTGCCCGTTTTCTTCTATTGGACTGATACCTTTTTATTGATTTTTAGGATTTCTTTACGTAGTCTAAAGTCAGCTATATGTGAAACAAGTGTCTTCTCCCAGTTTTCGACTTGTCTTAACCTCCTTTTTGAAAACTTTGTATATTTTTGTGATTTGTTTAAGAAGTATGTCCCTACCTACTAGGGTATAGACAGGTTTTCCTCCCACATTATAAAGTTTTGCCTTTGCCAGGTGAATGTTTAATCTACCTGGAATTGATTTTTAAGAATGGGAGGTAGGGGTTAAATTTCATTGCTTTATGTGTGTATAGCCAGTTGTTCCAGAAAATTTTATTGACAGTCTATCTTTCCTACTATTTGGGCATGCCTCCGTTACAGCCTAGTTTCCACACGCGTGTGAATCGGTTTACAGCCCTCTCCTCGGCACCTTCTTGTGTTAGTTATCTGTTGCTGTAACAAATTACCTCAAAACTTAGCAGCTTAACACAACAAACATTTATTACCATGCAGCTTCCGTGGGTCAGAAATCCGGGTGCAGCCTCGCCGGGTGCCTGTCCTTGGGCTGCAGTCAGGGTGGCTGCCAGGTGAGCCGGTGGAGTCTCATCCTGAGGCTCAGCTGGTTTCTCCTGGGCTGTTTCACTGGGGGCTCCACCTTTCCTGGGGGGCGGTCAGAGGCCCCCTCAGCTCCTTCTCGTGTGGGTTTCTGTACAGGGCAGCTCTCGGCGTGGCAGTGGGCTTTCCTCAGAGCGAGCCAGCAGAGAGTGAGAAAGAGGGAAGCTACCATATTTTATAATCTAATTTCAGAAGCGACATCCATCATTTATGTCGAGTATTATTAATTAGAAGCAAGTGAGTGAGTTCAGCCCATAGTCAAGGGGAAGGCGTTTCATAACAGTGGGGATACCAGGAGGTGAGGATTACTGGGGGCTGCCTCCAAGGCTGCCTACCACACCTGTGCAGTAATATAAGTAAGTAAATCTTTTAACATTAATCTTCCCAGTTATGTTAAGTGACATTCAATACCGCCATTATTTTTTACTTCTTAAAAATTATTTGTATTCAAAGTAGAAATGGGGAATGGACATACCATGGAATGGATTTCTGGACGAAGGCATAATGGAACTGAAGGATTGATAGGAAAATAGGTAGAGATGTGATCTTTCTTCAGATGGGTGGGTTGAGTGTAGTGTAATTATGGTATATACAGTCGTCCCTCAGTATCCGTGGGGGATTGGTTCCAGGAGACCCGCTGTGGGTACCAGAATCTGCAGGTGCTCCAGTCCCTTATATAAAATGGTGCACTATTTGCATATCACCTACACACACCCTCTCATATACTTTAAATAATCTCTAGATTCCTTATAACACCTAATTCAGTGCCTACATATCACTTCATTCCCGTGGATTCAATAAAGTACTCAGCAAGTGACAAATTCAAGTTTTGCTTTTTGGAACTTTGCGGAATTTTTGTTTCCAGGTATTTTCAATCAGCGCTTGGTTGAATCTACAGATGTGGAACCCACAGATACAGAGGGCCAATTATATATACCAAGTAATCTTTCCTAACTAATTTATCTGCATTTTCCAAGCTGAATAATCATCATGGTGATCTGTAGGAAACATTTTACCTGTTAGCTTATCATTATGAGACTCTTTAAGACAGAGTAAAGTATCTGCCATCTCTCCTTTATTCATTTTATGCAGTTCATGGGGCTCAATGATGCTAAAACCATATTTCCAGTGTCATTGAAAATGATACTTAGAACAGGATGAAAGGGTTGCATTGTAATAACAGTTAACATCACACGTGGCTTCTTTTTCATTTAAAATATAAACCAAACATCTGCCAACACACTCTCACGGTTACTTAGTTGGAAGGAAACCCTTAGGAATGATTATTTTGAGTTGAGTCGATAACTTGAAGATTAAGTTGAATACACCCAATTGTTAGGTTCGTCAGCATCCTAGTTCACTGCTTCTTGTGTGCACTCATGGAATGAGAATGGTTTCGGTGGTGGTTTAAGTGATCATTGAAAGGACTTCATCATCAGCAAAGCATCTTGACCCAATTCACTTTTCATTTCTTTGGCTTTGCCACAGCCCGTGGAGCAGCTTTCGTTTGTGTTGATGCTTATCTACAGTCACCTATTCGGAATAGAGGAGTTCAGATTTCTGCATGAATGCTGTGGTTGCATCCTTCATACTGCTAAGTGTGCCTATGGGTCCTTCTTTATGTTAAGCCCTGCTCTGTGCATGTGTGTGTATGTGTGCATGCATGTGCACGTGTGTATTTGTTCATACGTATGTGGCTAATGTTTAGTTAGCAAGAGACTTACATGACAAGTTCGATAGTAATTTCAAAACTTTGACCCAGTAGATAAATAACTTGGGTTTTCCTTAAGTGTAGGTAGTAAGAGAACCTTCTCTGTGTGCCTTTTCTTTGGATAAAAATATTTAACAATGAGGAAGCAGTAAAAACGAAGGTATCTCCAGCTAAGATGCCAGACCTCTGATGACACACCTTTTAGCAAAGGTTACCACCACTCATTTTTTGTGGAACCAGAGAAGTTATGTGTAAACAAATGATAGTGCATCACTGTTGGCAAAGGTTTTTATGCTGTTATTAATTCTAGATCTGATTCTTCTGCCCTACTACACCCTTCGCTTGTTTTTATGAATGTATCAGGCATAAAATTAGGAAAATGTAAGCTCATTTGAATGCATATTCGGTGTTAAGCTAAAGAAAGATGAAGAAGGTTAAAAGTGAAGGTATTCAGAGAGAAGCCCACAGCTGGAGTGTTGGGAAGGCATTATAGTGACTGAGGAGACCACCTTTGTCCATTCCTTATGATCAAGAACAAACACAGCAATTTCTACAGGGATGCTGACTTTTGGAGGTGCTTCCTTATGTTTGAGGGATTAAAATATACTTACAGAAATATCTTATAATTTTGTAATCAAAGCAAACTTTTCAGAATCAGGAGATTTTGAGATTCTTTTTTGATAGTATACTGTACTGCGTAATGTAGGTTTTAAGAGCATTTCCTTGCATTGGTCACATTTTTGGTTTCAGTAGGTTTTCTGCATAGCCCATATGCTCAGGCTCAGTGGGGGGAAAAAAAAGTCTGTTCTAAACTCTAATTTTTCTTGAGACATGAGCTATCAGACATTTTTCTCTTTATCCCTGTTAGCTTGCACTTCAAGCTCTAACAGTGCCTCTGAGCCAGGAGAAAAATTTACACTTAAGAAATGTTTTGAAGCCATTAAAATAAGTTCAGAGCTTACGAGTTGTTTTCACATCTCTTGAGTCAGATGAAATGAAGTCTTACAGAAAGTAATAACTAGCTGATGGGCAGATGCTGAGCTTTGGGTTTTGATATGATCATCTCTTTCTTTTATTTGGCGTGGTGCAAGTCCGAGGGTTGGGCATTCTGGAAGAGAGGGATCATTGAGACCATGCAGGGGCACATCAGATCTATTCCTTTGGCGGATGTCAAGGCAAAATTATTCAGAATATAATCAGAAATGCATTTGATCGTACAGTGGGTAGTTTAATAATTTATGTTCAGCCTTATTAGCAAAGCCCCGTGTTTACTTGGCTATCACCAAAATAAGATAAAAAGCCATCCATGATATTAAGATTAGAGTGTTTTTTTGTGTGTATGCTCAAGTTTAAAATTTTTCTTTGCAATTTTAATAACCTTATATAGCAAGTACACTTTTGGAGTGAGGGGATGAGGGAACAATTTCCTGTGAATAAAGTCTGATGTGGAATTGCTCATTCCCAAAAGTGATAAAGAAAAGCCAGCACTATTGTGCTCTCATCTCGTGAGTGTGTGACAAAGGTCTTAAGATGTAAATGTTTTTCCAAAATAAATGGAAAAGCATAATCAATTTCAACTCCAATGTGTTTATCCTGTTACATTCCAGTGTACCTATAATGCTGGCGGACTATGCATATAACAGGTTTTTAACATGGACTTCGAGAACTAGAGAATACTAAAATTTTTGTTTTAGAGCTAATTGGGTATTCTGGCACTCTTAGTTATATGATAATAAAATGCTTCCAATTTGGGGAATGTCTACAAGAATAATGGAGAAAGATAGCTTGGTCCCCTTTATCCCCTGTATGTCCTGGTATCTGGTAATGACATGAAGCACAGGGACAAGGTTGTCTTGTCAATTTGAGGAGGGGAGTTGGCACGTGGAATGCGATTACAGGGCCCTGGCAACACCTGCAGGTGTCAGGGACAGAAGAACTCATTTAGAAGCTGCACTGCAAGATGGGAAGACAGGTGGCAACTCTCTTACAGGGATATCTT
The DNA here is from genome assembly GCA_008750895.1 of Mirza zaza. NCBI lineage: Eukaryota > Metazoa > Chordata > Mammalia > Primates > Cheirogaleidae > Mirza > Mirza zaza. The sequence continues at coordinate 21,873 of VSMD01058426.1, read as the reverse complement.
TTATTTGAGCAGAACCAGACCAACTGTTCCTCATTAAAACACATTTTGCAACGTGTTCTAATGTGAGCACATCAAGTACGTGTGTGTGTGTGTGTGTGTGTGTGTGTGTGTGTGTACACGCATGCATGCAGAGCAAACTCAGCCATGTGCCATCTACAGGTCACATTTACAAAGTCTCAACATGGCTCAGAACTGCAAGACAGGTAGCATGAAATGTCCCTGCATAACTTGAGGCTGAGTTTCCTAGAATGGCCTTCTATAGGAACACACAAAATAACACCATTACCTCCAGGAGGTGCAGTAGCAAGTAAAATGGATAAAATCTATTTGGCAGGAATCTTGATATTGATAGTCGTTTTCATGATTATGCATCACATTGTTTTTTTCTCATTTATTTATACTGGACTATAAATATATCTCTGATGTGTTGCTAGGGGGCTGTGCTTAGTCTGACTAAAGCCAAGCCTCTCATCTGCCTCACCATTTCTACCTGCCATCTGAACATTGGGTGAGTGACTTAAAGACAGGATTAACTCGTATTAGCTATTCCACTGGGCAGTTTGGAGGATTAAAGGAGAGAATGTATATGGAGTACTTAGAGCCCTGTTAGGTTTATGGTGAGTGTTCTATAAATATTACTTCTTCTACTTAGCATTTTTACACAGAGCCTGTCCTCTGCCTTCCTTGCTGGATCCTTATGCTTCTGGTCCTGCAGCCATATTCTGTATTACAGTTTGCCAGTATTTTTGATGAGGAGGAGGAAGAACTGCAGGAGAGGCCTCTGAATAGTGTGACTGCCTTCCATTGGAAGCCCAAGCCCATCCAGCTCCTAAGAAAAGGACACTTGCGACTATATGAAGATATGAACATAGAATGCAAAGGAACAGCTCTACCTGAACTGAGCACATTCTATGGTGGGATGAGAGCTTGGGGACTCACATATGCCATGAGCGGGAGGAGGCACAGTAATACTCCTCACGCCCAAAGATGTCCATGGCCTAATGGCCAGAACCTCCAACTATGTTTCCTTGCATGGTAAAAGGTACTTTGCAGATGTGATTAAGTTAAGGATCTTAAGATGAAGTTATTTTGAATTACATAAGTGGGTCCAATGTCAATCATAAAGGTCCTTATATTAAAAATCCCTATGCTACAGGCTTTGAAAATGGAGGAAAGGACCACAAACCAGTGGATGTGGGCAAACTCTAGAAGCTAGAAAGGATAAGGAAGCAGATTCTTCCCTAGAGCCTCCAGGAGTACAGCTCTGCCAACACCTTGATTTAGAGCTTTTGACCTCCAGAAATGTAAGAGAGTAAGTTTGTGTCATTTAGTACCCTGGGTTTGTGGTACTTCTTCATTTTCCAAACCACACTCCTGTGATGTAACCATAATAGCAGCCCTTTGTTCTGAACCTTCTGTATTACAGGCATTCTGCCTGGCTCTGGGCATGTTATTTCCAACCCTTTCAGCAACATCTTAAGGTAGATTTTGGCATTCTTACTTCTCAGAAGAGGCTTGGAGAGCTCAAACCACCTGCCTAAGATCACATGGCTATCTGAACTTGGATTCAGTTTCTAGTATGCCAGAATTCGAAACCCATGCTCACGCATCTCCTGATGATATGCAGAGGGAACAAAAACAGCGTGGGTCAGTTAATTATATCTGAGAAGCAAATACAATAGTGACTTTGTAATTTTACAATATCTGAGGCCATTTGCATTTTTCTTTAGAACCATGAGTTTTGAATGTTCAAGACACTTTATATATATATATATGTGTGTGTGTGTGTGTGTATTTATGTATATATTTCATTTAATCCTCATAACAACCCTATGAGGCACAAAAAAAACCAGTACCTCCTTTTTGCAGGTGAGGAAATGGAGGCAAAGAGAGGATGAATAATTTGCCTAATAATCTTCAGATGGAGCTGGGATTTGGCGCCCAGAGCTGGAGCACTTAACTGCTCCTAAGACCAAGTCCTATCTGTACCTTGTGGTGTTAAACATGCTCAAGTTAAAAGCATCTCTTTCCGTTCCCCAACAATACATGTGTAACTGCTAGAGAAGGAGGGAACAGTTAGAGATAGACTGTTGTTACCTTCCCAACTGTCTTTATCTTTAACTGATTGAAATCTGATCCCTAGAGTTTCTGAACATAAACTGTTTTTTGTTGTTTTTTAAATTTCATTACACATACTTGGTTCTGCTTTAGGATTTGATAATCTATACTTTTAGAACTTAGTAGAGCATGTTTAAGAGTTAGCAAGTAAGTAGGTTTAGAAATTAATCAAGGGAGCAGTGAGATTTACAAGGGAGGAAAAACCCATGTTAATCAAAGTTAACGCAGAGTGCATGATGGGAATTCTCAGTGTGCAGCTTAGTCTATTGTAACTAGATAAACACATGGATCTTTTTGATTGAACAAAGGTCATATCCTGCCTTGTTTCAAATTTCTGTTTTGAAAAAGGCATTTCTGAGTGGAATTCGAGTTCTTAAAAATTATATTAGGTCTCAGAGTTGACATTCAGTTTGTTTTAATAAGCAGTAACATTTCTCAAATTTGGTATATTATACGTTGAGAGATGCAGATGCATCTTGAATTTCAGGAATTAGTAACCTCAATAATTTTTAAAAGGTTTAGGGAGGGTTTAAGCCTTCTGTTTACTTTCCATAACTATTGACCATAGTAAGTTTTCCTCTAAAGTCAATTAGATGCATTGCTTGGTGAATGTCTTGTGTGTGTCAACTTTTCTCTTTCTATTGGCTATCTATACTCATTTCACCTGTAAGCAATTTTTATAACATTATAGAACTGCTACATTATTTTCTATCCATGAACCCTGGTTCCAACTGTGTGGAAATCTGCCACAGTGTACATTCACGTGTTTGACCATCTTGGACTTCATGAGAAAGACCTTGTATTTCCCATATTTCTAAATTACTTTTCCTTTAGTATCACAGTGGTAAGGACAACTGAAGTGTACAAGGCTAGCTGGCTACTGATTATTCCTCATCTGAGAAACATTTTTTTCCAATCTTCTATTTAAAAATAGCATCATCAAAATTCTTTAATCTAGATCTTGATTTGGTAAAAGATGAACATAATAAAAGAAGCATAGTGCAATAGAGACAGGCTCCATTTTCCCTCTCCTGATCTGTTGCCAAGCTTCCATCTTCAATAGAATGGCAGGTTGTGGCTGCATATGCACGCTTCTGCTTTTCCAGGTGATTCTGGAATCACCCCCAGGTGATTCTGGGGTGGAGACTTGCCCACTAGGAGTAGGAAGGAGTCTCAGTACCAAAATACTTTTTAGGGGACAGTTATGTCTAAACATCTTCAATGTTTAAGGGGTGAAAAAAAATAATGCTCAAGGAAGAATGATTAAGTTGAACTCGACTACAGATAATCCACTCTGCTAGTTTAACCAGTAACTGTTATATTTTGAGCAAAATTTTATGAAAAATGAGTTGGAAGGAGGAAGAGGAAGAAATTTTATGAATTGTTACCAAAAATTTAAGGGGTTTTCTTTCAGGCCAAGAGCATAGGTACATTGCCTGTACTGTATGAAGCAGTAAGAATCAGAATGTGTTATAAACCCAACAAATGCTTAAGGCTTTAAGACTCACCTAGTCCTGCCTGGGTCAGCCTGACCCTGGCTTGGTACCACTAATCACAGAGCAGCAGCTTCTTGAATTTCAGGTACAAAAAGCAAGGTCAAGCATTTTGAACTGGGGCTCAGGATGGATTTTCCCTGAAGCTAGTGGAGCCAAAGTTTCAGGGCCTCTCACTTTGAGGGACTCTTTCCAAGACCCTATACCTAATTTTGTATTCATATTTTTTTTCCTTAAAGAGAAGGTTTCTAGATCCACAAAATCTGTATCCATTCCTGGGTAAGGGTGTCTGTGAACCTCCTGAAATAATATACAGAGTGTGAGTATGGCTGTGTGCATGTATACATGGGGCCTCCACGTTTTTCTCGAAGAGTCTATAGTCTTCACTAGCATCTCAAAACCTTCTGTGAGCTGGGCACAGTGGCTCACTGCCTATAACCCTAGCACTCTAGGAGACTGAAACAGAATTGCTTGAAGCCAGGAGTTAAGATCAGCCTGGGCAATATAGCAAGACCCCATCTCTGCAAAAAAATAGAAAAATTAGCTGGGCATGATGGTATATGCCTGTAGTCCCAGCTACTTGGGAGGCAGAGACAGGAGGCTCACTTAAGCTAGGAGTTTGAAGTCGCTATGATGATACTCTAGCTAGGGTGGCAGGGCAAAATTCTGTCTCCAAAAAAAAAAAAAAAAAGAAACCCAAAGAAACAAACAATCTGTGACTCAAAAAGGTTAAAGAACTCAGGATTGGAAGAAATTAATAAACCTTATAATTCTAGTCTTATAAAACCAAACTTAGGAAGTGATGGTTTAATTGCTAGTGCCAACAGTCCATGACTCATGTTAGAAGAATGTCCTGAATACATCACAGGATACATTGGTTACCAGAGACATCGATGGGCATGTTCTTGATGGTTACACGTCTCATTGGAATACACACCCTCATGTTCATCCGGATCAGTTGTCCATTCATTCATTCCTAAAGACTTCCTGAGTATCTATTCTATACCTGCAGCTATGCTAGGGTCCACGAGTTCAGAGATGAATTAGGCAGCCTTGCTGATTTTAAGCAACTCATATAGCTTGTATCATTTCAGCCAAAGGAAGACTCTGCATTTTTTCTTAAGGTTGCCACATACGTATGAGGAAGAGACCCTGAGGTCTCGTTTTTAATCAAAATGGAAGCTTGGCAACATATTCCCAGCTCAAAAATATCACACAGAAAGCCATTCTCATAAGAGAGCTGTCCCCTGGGTAGGTTTGGGTACACCACTGAGCTCCTGCCATTGCCTGCTCCAGCTGTGGGAAAGACAACTCCGCTTTGTCCAGCTGTGTGCCTCCCTGTTAAAGACTCAGAGTGTCAGGAGATCAGCAGGGTATCTGCCCAGATACCTGAGGAATGCAAAAGTAAATAATGGTTTGACTGTCACTGGGGTTGAGAGATTTATCCTTGTGGCTAACGGCTTTATTAATTTTGCAATTAGTCTCCTACAGTCAAAGCCAGAATTCTCCCCACATCAATCACATGTAAATATTGGCCCATGGAAATTGGGTCGTAAATGTTGTTTTCATTTCCCCATTCCTATTCTTCGTACCTTTCATTACCCACTTAATTGACAGTCCTGCCGACCCTACAGCAAAAGTCTGTTGTTTCCTTCCATCCTTTCTGCCATTGTCCTGATGTAGGTGCTCATTATCTCCCATGTCGTCTATGACCACAACTCACCACTGGATTCTCCACCCATTCTTCTCTGTCCCCTCTGGCCACCCCACACGTTCCTGTTAGTGTTACCTTCTGTACAGCACCTTCCCCGTGCCTCTGCCGTGCATGGTGAGATGCAGCATCCCCCTCAGCAGCCAAAGATACACCAGGACATTGTCAGAGAGCTTGAAAGGGAAGACTGAGCAAAGTGAAATGGTTTTCCACAACATTTTGTGCGTCCGTGGGTCTCTTGTTCTTCCAGAGACATGCTCTGTAGTGCACTGCCTCTGGGTGCCCCTCCTCACTGTTCCTCCCATCCATTCCTTCCCTACCCTTACTTCATCTCTCAAAATGTCACTCACATTTTAACAGGGGAGTCCATGTTACATGGGAAGGCACCAATTCTAAAGCAGATGCATAAGGTGAAAATCTCAAATAGTGGAATCAAATTGTGCTTCAAAACACTAGAATCCCCCTCCCCCCGTCCCGGAGAATAGCCAGGTGCTCCTCTCTGCGCTTCCCTGCACACTAGCTAAGAAGCCCCTGAACAGAGACCACCTAAAAAGCAGGGCCATTGGTCCCCCGAGCTCCTTGCATGTTTTCCAAGCAAGGTTTTCCAACCCTTTTCCATGTCTGGCATTCGGAGACAATGAGGGTATTTGTGCGGCACACCAGGGACATGGAGGGGGCTGTGTGGAGGGGGGTCCCCTCTTGTCCCTCAGACCCCTCCAGTCCCTCCTGCAGCAGCAGTCCAGCTGGGAACCTCTGGCCTAGGGATGTGTTTGCTGAATAAAATGGCTTCCAGGGTTTTTTCTGTTCCTGAAAAAATATGGTTACATCCCTAAAAGTTAAATATATCCTTGCTACAACTCCACTCTACACAAATTCTACCCTTCATGAATTCTGCCTTGATTCTCCATCAACACTGTCCATCTCTCTCGTATGATTCATCTGTAGTTGTAAAATCATGAACTTGGCTGGTCTTTCAAGGGAAGCACTGTGACTGATTCATACCTACCTTGGGGCCACCAGGCCCAGGGTGGGTGTTCAAATGTGCCCTTATTGAAGGAGTAAGTAAATGGTAGCACCTTCTAGGAATGAACCAACTTGATTGGTAGCACAACAGGGCTTTCTCTGCATCTTCAAGCCATTTTCTCTTCTTTGTTTCTGTCTTTACAGGAATTCAGAAATCGGCTTGGGAACCACCAGAGTCCAATACCCAACACCCCTGCTGCGGCTCCACGTGACTCAGTGAGTTCCAGGATGCAATGGCTGCACCAGGACTGGGCACTGAGGATGTCTGTGGGCATGGCTCTGTTTGCTCTTCTTCTCGCTTTTTTGGTCAAGATCTATAACTAGAACACAACTAAATGAAGCATCTGTGAAGAAGAATAAATTTTCTAATTAAAATTTTCAACGAACAGGAGGGTGACTGCATTGGTTCTCAAAGGGCAATAATTCGTATGGGTCCCACTGTCCGCTCTTCAGCCACGCTTTTGAATGAGGCTCTGCTATCTCACATTGAGTTGGGCCCATTGGTTATTTGACCTAAAACCCAATCACAGCTACCATAACATATCTTTCAAATTAAACTCTTTTTGGTTTATTTTTAGTAAGGAATGCAAGTGGTAGCATTAAAAAAAAAAAATCTCCGATCTTCAAATCAGAACCTAATTGTACAGTGGCTCTGATCCTCTTTTCCTTATGTGGAAGAGTTTTCACTCTTTAATAAACATTTTTAAGTGTATCTTCCTCTTCATGGTTTGTTTGTAGTCCCAGTGCTACAAACATCTTATTTTTCACAGCAGATGTGTTCCTGAAAAGTTTATATGGGAACCTATTTTGGGAACTTGAATGCTTTTGGAATGTGCAGTGAGACTCTTCCAATTAACAGACGCCTGGCAACATTTCGTGAAATACGAGGAATCGCCCACTTCTGTAGCACCCACAAACTTTGGAAAACTGGATTTGTCTAAAACAAACTGTGCCCCTTTTCTGACATTTTTGATCAGTTAGATCAAATGTTTTTATTTCTATCAGACACCATTGGTCCTTACTAAGTGAAGTGATTTCTTTCACAAAAAAAAAAAAGAATTGGTATAATAAGCAAATCCTTTGTTTATCAGAATTAAAATAAGCTGTTTGGAGTATATAGGCACAGGGAAATCAGGTGCCTTGTGGTTACTGTAGGATATTTTTCATCTTGAAACACCTCCCTACTCCGTTCAGCTCTTCCTTTGATCTCAGAAGAGATGTTTCAGCCTTTTATGTGTTGTTTAAGGAATCTAAATTAAAATTTAATTATGTCATCAGTTGGTGATCTAAAAAATATATACACTTTTAGTGTTATACCTTTCTCGTGAACCCGGGATGTGCTCCTCTGAAGTACTTACATTTGAAATGCACAGATGTGCCTGGGCCACTTTGCATCCGTGGGGTGACCATGCACCTGGGAGCACCCCTGCTTCCCAGCAGGAACAGGGAGAAGAAGACAGGCGCCTGCCATGTCCCTCCTTTCTTGAGCTATATGCTGTCATTTCTTTGTTAATAAACAGAGTGGGTTCCAGTGTGGTACATACTTACTTAACAAAAACCTAGCAGAGATTAAAAAAAGCCATCCAAAGCCTAGAGTCACGCTAGATAGGATTTAAGGAAAGCTTTACACCCATAACTGATTAGAGACAGAAAGGGCTTTTTCCTACTTCCCTTTTCTCTCTCTCTCTACTCTTTTCCTCTCACTCCTTCATCTAATTGTTTCCTCCCTTCTAGCTCTGTGCTTTCCTCTCCTCCACTCTCCTTCCTACATTTTTCTTCCTGTTAGAGAACGACCCACTCAACCATCTGAAGCCCCGCTGCCCCCGTCACCCCCCGGTGTGTGGCTCCCCAAGGACAGTTTCAGCTCTGTTTTCTCCCCGCCTTGCCATGACTGGCACTTGCCCTCTGTTAGGCTGCAGCTCCACTCTGCTCTTTGGTCCAGAAAGGAACTAAAACCACTGCCCTGCAGCAAGGACTGGACCCTAGATGATGCCAGTCACCATATGGTGACCAATTGGTGAGGGGGCGGCAGCAGTCTAGAAATCCAGCTGTCTTTTTTCCATGAGCTCCTGCTAGAGAGAGGGAGAAGAGAAGGATATGGTGGGCATCAGAAACAATTCTCTTGTGCACAAGACTCTGAATGGGGCTGAGCCTGGGAGCCACAGGAGCAAGTGTGGTCACCAGTAGAGCTGTTACCTTCCAGCCCATCTGCTTCCGAGGCCCCTAGGCCCAATGTGCACCTGTACTTCTCCTACCCCTTTGAAGTTAGGCATGCCCACGTGGCTTGCTTTAGCCAATGAAATGTGAGTGGAAGGGTTCTGTCTTTCTTTGGGGCCGACATGTTTAGACTTTCAGTTCACCGTGTGCTCTTCCCACTGCTGAGGTGATCATGAACCCACATGTTGGAATGAAGACTCCACCAACATGTGCTAGACATGCACTGATGAGCAAGAAATGTGCTTTTGTTGTGTTTTGTTTTGTTGTTGGCATGGCATAACCTGATTCATACAAAGAGTCAGCCATAATAGGATGCTTGGCTTGCAGGTCGTAAACATAGTTGTTATGTTTTCTTCTTACGTTTTCACCATAATACCAAAGCCTTTTTTTTTTTTTTTAATGTGTCCCTCTCTCCTTTGCTAAGAAGGAAACTTATGAAGAGATCTTTCCCATGGTTTGGCCAGTTTATTTATTAAACTCTTTATTAAAGTTAACATACATGTGTATATAAATCACAGGGATTTCCAAAAAGCACACACATATTGTAGCCAGCACCAGGAGGCTCCCCATGCATCCTCCAAGCTCGAAGTAATTAATTCTTCCCCCTGAAGAGTAATCACTATCCTTATTTCTAACACGCTGGATTAATTTGCCTATTTATTAACTTTATATAAATGGAATCATGGTATGCACCATTTCCTGTCTGCCTTCTTTTGCTCAACATTGATCATGAGATGCATCTGTGTTGGTGTGTGTACCAGTAATTCATTCATGTTCATTGCTGGATGGTATTCCATGGTATGAATATACCACATTGTATTTGTCCATTCTACATTTAAGTTTCCAAGTTTTTGGCTATTAGGAATAATGCTGCTGTGAATATACTTTGGTACACATATATAAATATGTGGTGAATGTATATCTAGGAGTGGAATTGCTGGGCATAGAATTTGCATATGTTCAGCTCTAGTAGACACTGCCAAATGGTTTTCTGAAATGGTTGTACCAGTTTACATCCCCACCAGCAGTTGCCATGAACTCTGCCATCCTCCCCACTATTTTTTTTCTTTGTACCTTTATATTCTTCAGTAGACTTTGCTGTCACCCTTCCCTGGGTCAGTCCTATTTTAATAATGATATTGATAAACATTAACTGTCTAGCCTTTAAATGAGCTAGATGTTATGATGTGCATTTTACAGGTCAAGCTGTCCTGAAGAATCAACTTTGAGATAGGTATTATAATTCCCATTTTACTGAGAAGAAAATCTAAAACTCAAAAGATTAAGTACCTTGTACAAGAGGCACAGAGCCTTTAAATTTAGAGGCAGGACTTGAATGCAACCCACTGCAAAGTATATACTCCTCTACTATAAAATTTTTCTGCTGTCTTGTCCTATCTTTGACGTAAACTTGACCTGTGCCAACAAACATGTATCTAGGATTGACCATGCAAATGCCTGAGTTCTGGGGGAGCCCAGCCCTTCACTCTGGATTGTCCTGCTCCAAGAATGTGCATGGCAATCGATAAACTTTTAAAATAAAGATTTATTAATCAGATTTTTTATCCCTTCCTCCCTCCCTCCCTCCCTCCCTTCCTCCCTTCCTTTTTTCCCCTCCTTTCTTTCCTTTCCTTCCCTCCTTCCCTTCTTCCCTCCTTCCTTCCTTCCCTCCCTCCCTCCCCTCCTTTCTTTCCTTTCCTTCCCTCCTTCCCTTCTTCCCTCCTTCCTTCCTTCCCTCCCTCCCTCCCTGCTTCCTTCCTTCCTTCCTTCCTCCCTCCCCTCCTTTCTTTCCTTTCCTTCCCTCCTTCCCTTCTTCCTTCCTTCCTTCCTTCCCTCCCTCCCTCCCTGCTTCCTTCCTTCCTTCCTTCCTTCCTTCCCTCCCTCCCCTCCTTCCTTTCCTTCCCTCCTTCCATTTCTACCAATTCTTTGGTAAAAACTTTGGTTTGTTGCTAGAAAAACATATCTAAACATCAGATTTCCATATGTCGTTCAGTCAAAACATATGCTACTTCTATTGCCATCATTCCAGGTTGAAAATTGCAGTGTATATTGTCAGCTGTCATGGAGGGAGAATCAGAGTTACAAATAAAACTTCAAGAGTTTTGTCATCATAAAGCAAACATAGAAAAATGAAGGAATGAAGAAAAGGGAAAGGAGATGAGAAAGGAGGGAAGAGAAAAGGAAGGGGAAAAATATTCTTGAGGCTTGCAGCAACAGCAAAAAAAAGAACTAACCATGTGAGATGATGGGCATGTTAATTTGCTTGACTACAGTAACCGTTTCAGTAGATATACGTATATCAGAACATCATGTTGTACACCTTAAATATATACAATAAAAAGTGAATATGCACATTTTTTAAACAGGCTTGCCTGGCCCTGCAGGCACCCCATGGTGCTGCAGTAAATTCACTAGAGCGCCCTGGGATATTTTAAATCTTTGAAGGAAACACAGCAACATCTGTCAGATGCCAGGCAAAATACAAGCTCAAAATAGTTCGCAGTTTTCAACATTAGATTGTGCAACTTTTTTTTGATGACACCATGTCTTTATAAGACTGGATTTTCAGCAGTTGCTGTGCTAAAAAGCAAGCATCAACTGAAAATAAACGTGGAACAAGGAATGAAGATTGGTGATCATATTCCAAAGTTTGAGAAGTGGTGCAGTGCCCAACAGATGTACATCTGCTATTAATAAGTAATTGAAATTTTAATATGAAATAATTTTCAAGTATTTTCTCAAACAGGTCTTATAAAATATTAGGGCATAGATACTGACTAAGTTGTTAGGACCTACCTACTAAATAAAGAGGAAGGTGAGCTGTTTCTTTTGGCCTAGGGGTGCCATGAATCAAGAAAGTTTGAGAACCTCCAGGGTACACCCTAAATTAGAGGATCCATGCCAAATTTAATCTGGAATCCTAATCACTTCTTAATATATTCTTATTTTAAAGAAAAAGCTTATCAGTAGCATGTGTTTGTTAAATTTATACTTGGCTTGCCATTGAGTTTAATTTTTATGATGTTGAAACTGTAAAGTAGTTAAGGATCTAAATCAACCGGATTCACATCCCAGTTGTTTGCAATACAGATTTGAAGCAGTTACTATAAAGAATGAGCGTGAGATTTTTGACATTGGCAAAACTTTTATTTAAATTCCAGCCAGGCCATTTTGTCTTTTTGATCCTCATCTATAAAATAAGGTCATTGAAAGATGAAGAGAGGTCATGTATATCATGTGACACATATCATCATATTTTATATTAGCCACTTAAAGGTGAAAAACAATTTTATAAATAAAGTTAGGTGTTTTAAATTCTGATATCAACATGTAACCACCAAAAAGATTTATATGTGGAATAAAAGGATTCTTGCCTCAAGGGATTCTAAGTTTGATTCTAACAAATGCAGGAAAGGAAGAAAAATTCAAAGAAAATGGATTGCAGCTGTATTTGAGGAGATCAAATTAATGAATAGTGTGGAGCACAGATTTGGGTGGCCATTCTAAGATCAAGAAGGAGACTTTCTGTAGCCAAAGATGAAAAGAACTACCCAGATTAATAAGCAGGCCTAGAATTCATGCCCTCCCCAACCCTGCCTTGGGGATAAAAGGAAATGCAGACACTATTATTCTTCATTAATTTTCTGTCAATTATTTCCTCCCAGTACTGTTTCCTAGAGTTCCATAGCCAAAATATCTCAACTGTGTAGAAGTTGAAGCAAAGGATTTCATCTGGTCTCTTACAGTCTTCCTAGTTTATGGGCATCTGAATATACTTATGAGTACTAATGAAGCAAGTCCCCAGAAAAACAAGAGTGGAAGGGAACAACCTTGGGTTAAGGTAAGGGAAGACTTGGAATTCAGAAAAGCCTGAAGAACTAGGAATTTTAAGTCCTGGGTTTATCTAATCTGCTTTTAATATGCCTGATTAATCATTATAACTATAGACGTCTGATTCCAAGGCCCAATACCCATTTTCACCACTGCTATTCAACATTATTCTGGAAATTCTAGTGAGAGCTATTAGACAACAAATAGAAGTAAAAGGTTATCAAATTGGAAAGGAAGAGGTAAAACTTCTCTTATTTTCAGATGACATGATCTTATGTCAATCTCAAAGAATTCACAAGAAAGCTACTAGAGCTAATAAATGAATTTAGCAAAGTTATAGATTATAAAACCAGCACACGAAAATCAGTTGTGTTTCTATACACCAGCAATGAACAATACAACAAAGAAATTGAGAACACAATTCCATTTACCATAGCATCTAAAAGAATTAAATACTTAGGAGTAAATCTGACCAAAGAGGTGAAAGACTCATATGCTAAAAAAAAAAAAAAAAAAAAAAAAAAAAATTGCTGAAAGAAATTTAAGAATATCTAAAAATGGAAAGTCATTCCATGTTCATGAGTAGGAAGACTAGCATTGTTAAAATGTCAGTACTACCCAAAGTAAGCTATAGATTCAAAGCAATCTCAATTGAAATTCCAACAGCCTTTTGTGCAGAAATGGAAAAGCCAACACTCAAATTCATATGGAATTGCAAGGGATCCCAAATAGCCAAAATAGTTTTGAAAAAGAAGAATAAAATTGAAGGACTCACACTTGCCAACTTCAAAACTTATAACAAAGTTACAGGAATTAAAATAGTGTGGTACTGGCATAAGCTACTAGCATAAGGACAGACATAGATACCAACAGCATAGAATAGAAAGCCCAGAAATAAATTCTTACATATATGGTCAATTAATTTTCAAAAAGGTACCAAGAACATTCAATAAAGAAAGGGCAGTCTTTCAACAAACACTGCTGGGAAAACTGGATATCCACATGCAAAAGAATAAAGTTGGACCTTTACCTTATACCATATACAAAAATTACCTCAAAATGGATCAAAGACTGAAAACTTAAAGAGCCAAAATTATAAAACTCATAGAAGAAAACATTGGGGAATGCTGGATTTGACAATATCATAAATGTGACACTAAAAGTACAAGCAACAAGAGAAAAACCAGATAAATTGGACTTCATCAAAATTAAGAACTTTTGTGCATCAAAGGATGCTATCAAGAAGGCAAAAACACAACAACTTACATAATGGGAGAAAATATTTACAAATCATATACCTGACAAGGGATTAACATCCAGAAAATATAAAAAGAACTCCTACAACTCAACAAAAACACAATTCAAAAATGAGTAAAGGACTTGAATAGACATTTCTCCAAAGAAGATATATAAATGGCCAATAAGCATAGAAAAAGATTACTCAACATCGTGAATCATTAGGGAAATGCAAATTAAAATCACGAAATACTATCTCACAGCCATTAGAATAGCTGCTGTCAAAAAAACAGAAGATAATGTTGATGGAGAAACTGGAACTCTTGTAAATTTTTGGTAAAATGATGCAGACATTGTGGAAAACAGTGGGTTCCTCAAAATTTAAACTTATAACTACCATATGACTCAGCAATTCCACTCTTAGCTATACATGGAAAAGATCTGGAAGCAAGTACTCAAACAGATGTCTGTATACCAGTGTTCACAGCAACATTCTCCACAATGGCCAAAAGATAGAAATAACCCAAATGCACATTGACAGATGAATGCATAAACAAAATGTGGTAAATACATACAATGGGATATTATTCAACCATAAAAAGAAGTGAAATGCTGCAATATAGATGAACCTTGAGAACATTAGAGTGAAATAGGCCTGACACAGAAGGACAAATGCTGTGTGACTCTACTTACATGAGATACCAAGAATAGGCAAATTTATGGAGACGAAAGGTAGAATAGAAGTTACTGGGGGCCGAGGGGAGTGGGGAAGGAGGAGTTATAGCTTAATGGATACAGAGTTTACTTTGGATATGATGAATAAGTTTTAGGTGTAGATAAGATACAAGGAAAGTGTCTAGAAATCAGACCAAGAAATAAGCTCAGGTCACATTGTGAAGGGTTTTGATGCCATGTTATGACTCTAGATTTTATTTGAGAGTCAACAAAGAGCCACTGTAAGCTTCTAAACGGGCTTCCAAATATTACAGGCTTTGGAGAGATTCATGTTTGGAAAGACAGCCAGTGACAATGTGGAGGATGGCTGGTTCTTTCGCCAGAGCTCATGGTCAATGGGGTCCCCTTACCTTACCCTGTACTGGTGCTTTTGGAAACATGCAACATAATAATCACTTTCTCAGGGACCATGAAGTGAGGCTTGGGAAGAGTTAGCTCTCTGCTGTTGAGCTTCCACGTGTGCCCATTTCTAGAAGAGCTATTAGCAAGCCTCTACTTAGCCAGTTGGTGGTGGCTCTTGTTCTCGTCATTGCTCTCACTGATGCTAGTATTGTTGCTGATTTTTTGCAATTGCTGCTGTAATACGTAGCAGGCACTGGATGTGTGAATCCCATCATTATCTTAATTAAGAAAGTGCCTCAGTGAGAAACAAGCTCCTGTCTTTGTAGTTCAGCATCTTTGATCCTTACTTAATCTTTGCTTTGGTACTTCCACACCGAATGGCTTCTGGGGACCTAGCAACTCTCTATCCCTCCGGTACCTGCTACCTTCTCTGCTTATCTACTACGATTTAAGTGATTGACTCCAGCTTTCTGGTTTTGATCTTCTGTATCTCAAATTCTCTTACTACACCTGTTTGGTTACAAATTCACATGCTCTTAATAAATGGATGTGAATGCTTTACAAAAAAAGCCACTTGTGATAACGATCTCAGGCCATCAACTCAGAGGGCAGATGCTCCTGGTCTCTTGTTTCTGTGTGTTTCTGTTTTTTCATCCTGAGTGATTTCTGCAATCTTACTTGGTATCATTCGAGATATAAGAGAAGAGCTTCTGCTACCATAAATACCACTTTTTGGTTCACCACCCTTAATTCCAAATGTCACAGGAAAACTCTAAATTCCTGGTCATTGGTCCATTAAAAGTGTTAAAATGTAGTTGTCTACAAGACCAGAAAAACTATAGACTATAATTTGGTCTCAAGTCCACGTTTTGAGCCTGAGCAAGTAGCCCTGATTATAGCACAGTCTCTCACCCCGAAAACAGTGGTGAATAGTCAATATCACGTCTTATTTGGTTCATATCCAAGAGTAAAATCAGAGGTCAAACAGAAAAGAAACTAGGAGATGAATCTTATAGAGTCTGGGTCCCAACCACAGGAAGTAAAGGATCTTTTAAATTCTACTTTTAAATATTTTACGTGGAGACACATCCAGGATGGATTGCATGTTGTATCTTTTAACAAAACGATCTTCAAGCCCCTAAAGGAAGGTCTGCTATGGCTGTTGTTCTTAACTGCTTTCATCTTCCCTGACTTTAACTCTCTTTCATCTCTGAATCTCCAATAGTTTTTCTTCTCATACTTTCCTCCTCACCCCATCCATGCAAGGTAAGATCTCGTACCTTAAATTAGGATTCCTCTTCTCTTTTTCCATCTTAACCCAACAACCACCAAGATTTTTGAAGGCAGAAAAGTTGAAAGTTTCAAAACGATCTTTAGAAAAGCAGAAGTTGCTTGGATACCAATCTAAGAATTTTAATCTTATCAAACCAGATTGCTTTGTGCCCTCAGAATTATGAAAAGCTACAAGAACATGCAGTAGCTAAAAATGTTGTAGTTCAGGTTGAAGAATATTTTTAATGCCTTTAGACATACAGATCAAAGAGAAAGTAGGAAAAAAAAAAGGCAATTTAACACCAGCTTTCCCTCGTGCTATGTAGCAAAGTCAAGCTGTATATCTGACGAGCTGCAGTAACTCCAATTAATATCAAAAGTGAAACCTGTGGCAACCCACATCACAGTCACAAATTTAAAGCCCCAGAAAGTCACTGCTGGCTGCCATCTGGTAATCAATCCTAAACAACCTCTGTCTCTCTGTAATGTGTCAGGGAATTTAAACTCTCTTACAGTAATATTTGAAAATCTGAGTTGGGATTTGAGTAGGTTGTATGGAAAGACTGCTCTTTCTCAGCGCTGGCTCAAAGAGAATTGGTGTGTGTCTCTCTGCCTCATCCAGAGCCTGGTCTTTCTTGAAAATGCAAAGGTGGTGAGCCCTGCCAGTCAGTCTGGAATAAGGTCAGGAGGGGCTCACAAAGGGTTGGACCTCCTTATTTTACAGATGGAGAAACGGAGATTAGGAGGAGTTAAGTGACTTGTCCAAAGCCACCCCACTAGTTTGGGGCATTTCTGAGCAAGGAACCCAAGCATCTCAACTCTGGGGTTGAGATGCTTGGGATGGAACTCTGGACTTACCTGTTCCGTTGTATTTAATATATTCACCATCATACTAAATATCACTTCATTTACCCTTGCCAGAGTGGAGGCTCAGCAAATGAAGGAATAAATGGGAATGAGATCTCAGCATATCTAAATACCAGATTACCAAAGCATAATAGCTGAACTGCTTGAGATTTCAAAGATTCACCAAGAAATGGGGAAGGGCTTGGCAAGGGCTTTGAGTCGAATTGGGATGTCTCTTCTTCGCACCAAATATGTATCAGTGGGACCCCAGGACTTGGGTTATGGTATATCTGCATACATATTATGCAAAGGAACCACTCGTCTTTCACTGTGAAACCAAACAAAATCCTGCCTACCTCAGGTCATTTGTCAAACAGTATCATTTTCTCTGTATACCAGAGCACGTTCTAATGATCCAGGAAGGAAGACCTCTTGCAGTATCTTTGACATGGCTCCAAACAAATTGGGTTTTTATAAGATTATATTGGTGATGAGAAAAGAAGAACAAGATTTTTTAAAACTCTCCTTTCCATCTAATTAAAATTATAAAGAGATTTTGTTCACTTGGAGGGAAAAATATACCTGGCATTCAGAGGAACTTGGAGGAAAACAAAACTTACTGGGCACACACAGGAAGATAACATACAGGCAGGCTTTCAGTTACTTAGTCAACTATTTACAACAGTGATGGGCATGAGATAGCACTTGAAACTGACAACAAAAACAGAAACACACCCGGACCCTTGCCACCACCTCTTACTGAAAGATGATAGCAGGAAGGGATGGGCACCAGTCCAAGGGAAAGTTTTCTTTACCTGGAAGTGTGAACTCTATTAAATGAAAATTGCTGTAAATCCTCATCTGAAGAGCCCACATCTGAATTTTCTCTAATGTCTAAAATAAAAAGGCAATGCCACGGATTGTTAATATTTTTCTAAGAAATTCTATTTAATACCTTCTCTCTCTCACTCTTATTTTTTTGTTTTGTTTTGTTTTGTTTTGTGACCTTTCAAGAGGACAAAATTTATGTCAGAAGAGCTTAGTACTGGTCAGAACTTCCCCTGCTTTCAGAAGATGACAGGTACCAGGTCCTCCCCTCTGCAGAGAATTTTCCCTGTCTCTAAATGTTTTGTAATCAGATGTGGTAGCCCCAGATTCTCCTTATTCCAAACATAGCCAGGAAGTAATTTCTCAGACAGTTTAACTTTGATAGCAGGTAATTTCAATCCGTTGTAAACATCAGCCTGACATGGACTTGTTATCTTCGTTATTTTAATTACTCTTTTGGGCCACTTTTTTCCCCTACTCTTTCCAGGAAGGAGTGAATGAAATTGGCAGCTTTAATCTTATCATGCCATGGACCAGATAATTTTTTTGCTTAATAATGACATCATTTAGCTGCACACTTTAAATAATGAAATTTGTTTGTGAAACTCTTTATCTTAACAAAAAAAGGGAAAAAGTTACTTCTTTTTTGATGGGAAGTCACCCACCTCTGTCACACTGTTGTCTGGGCTGTTCTGAACAGCTGACAGTTTCCGTTAATTTAGTTTCACTCCCCAGTTCAACTTCCCATACGGAAAGCTGGAGTGATTTTTGAATAACAGCAAGTAATATCTGATGTGGCAGCAACTGGCAACTCTGACATTGAGCTTGGCTGTGGCCATTACCCAGGATCCCTCACTTCTCCTGGAGAAGCAATTACAATTTCACAGGCTGGAATTAAAATTCCCTGTGGTATGCAATAGAGCAACTGACACTGTCAAAGTGATTTCAAGCTGCTAATCTCTTGCTGGAGTATGAGCGAAAATAGAGTTCCTCTTCATGGGAGCGGAGGTCTGACAACTTTAAAACTCAGAATCTTTGATACGTTTTAATTCGCACCGAGGTCAGTGGGCACTGCCTCCTCCCAGCAAAACTTGTTATATACCACTAGATGGTAGAAGACAGGGATGTTTGCACTGAAGCAGGATTGGGAGGAGGAAGAGGTGTTCAGACTGGGAATGAAAATGAGAAAAACAGCCCCAGGTTTTGTATCAACCAAATGGAGAGAGAAGGGAATGTGGAACGACTTATGAGATCTAATCTAGGGAAGGACACAGGATAAACGCCCTTTCTGGTAGGTTCTCCAGTGGTTCTTCATGGAGGTCCTCTTCTCACAAATCAGCAGGTGCATCCCCCATTCTGCAAGGAAGAACCCAGAGGCAGGGTGTTGTAACAGAACGCTCACACTTGGGGCACTGGACCTGGGTTTATATTCATCTCTTCTCACTCACTGTGCAACCTCTCACAATGAAATTTAAACTCCATAAGACTCAGCTTCCTCATTGGTAAAATAGGCTCATATATACCTACCTTGCAGAGTTGTGATGGATCAGATATGAAGAGTGTTCTTCACAGTGGCCCATACAAAGTAGATGCTGATTAGATATTAGCTGTTATTAACAAACAGGCCTTGTCCAATTATGAGGTTCCTTAATCTCATGACTTTTGTCATTGCCAATAACCATTGGCAGAATTATTTACTTAATAGCTTGTTTTCAATGACTCACTTTTGAAACTTAAAGGAAATCTTTATATCATGAATAGAAAACCTATACCTCTTGCCATACATAGTTACTGTTTAAAACAATGAAAAATAAGAAGTATTAATGAATTCTACCTAGACAACGTTGCTTGAAGAAGGCTCTGGGCTGGAGGCTGATGGTAGTCAGTTAAAAAACAAACGAACCACAGAAAGGGGGAGACAGAGAACTGCTGGAGGGGTTGCAAAGCCAACCTTGCCCCAACCTGAGCCTTTTCCTTCAGCTGAGGTCTTGAGCCACCATCCTCACCAGCCGCCCACCGGTGCCTGCCTTTGTCAGCCTGGTCAATTGTCATTAGCCTGCTTGTCCCATTTCCTGTAGCCTCATTTTCATCCTACATTTTAAAATAAGGAAGGAAGAATGTAGCAGACAAGTGAATCAACCCCTCCGAGTTTTTCTTTCACTTGACTCCCTGGACCCTGATTTGAGTTTACAAGTGAAAACATGTGAGTAACACTCATTTTCTTTCTTCCTCACAAAGAAATAGGCAGCAACTTGGGTTGCAGGTTTGGTAGGAATCCAGCAACACCCAGGCTACTCCTGAATTTCATGATGGCCGGGGCCCTGATGAAGCAGCGCCAGTAGACGTCCTACCCCTGAGTCAGACTCCATTCTCTCCTTCCCGAGTGCCCAGCCCTGCGATGCAGACAGGAGCCCAGAAGCCTCTTGTTCATTCGCATATTTCATGTCCAATTACACCCTTGATTGGTTATGTTTGCTCTGACCAGTTTTTCAGTTCTCTTGGATGTATACCTAGGTGTGGAATTGCTGGGTCATGTGGTCATTCTGTTTAATCTTCTCAGGATCCCATAAACCATTTTCCTAGAAGTCCACCTTTGGCAACTCATTCTGTTGGATTATGCATTTCCATTTCCTTAGATCCTCTTAAAATTTTGCTATAAAAATTTTCAAACATATCCCAAAGTTCAGAGTACAACAAACCCATGTACCCAACTCTTATCTTCCACAGCCACCAGCTTTCTACCACACGTGTTTCATCTCTCTCCCCATCCACTGCCCCACGTTTAATTTTTGCTGGAGTATTTCAAAGCAAATACCAGACAAAATTACAGACAATGTGTAATTTCCCTCAAAGAAACGTAAGTATACAACTAAAATGGGGAACAGCATGTAATCACCATAACAAAGCTATCAATAACATTAATTTCTTAATATCAGTCAACACATAGTCTATATTTACATTTATTTCCTCCATAGTCTTAAAACACTGTCTTGCCTCTCATTTGTTTCAATCAGTATCCAACAAGGTCCACTGTGCTTGAGTAGTTAATCTTCTGAATGTTCTTTAAGTTGGTTTTAGTCTCTTTCCCTTTTTTCTATCCTATTGACTTGTGAAAGAAACTAGGTCAGGTGTCTCTCGTAGAATGTCCCCCATTCTGAAAGTAGCTCACTTCTTCCTTGTGGTGTTGTTTATATATCCTTTTAAAGTAAACATTTTGTTTCTGCAATAGTGATACAGTCAGTTCCCATAGCTGCCACTCTCAAGCTTTAATACCAACCATAAGCATCATCCAAGATACTTTTTTAAATAATGCAGATTTCTGGTCCTTGTGCCCCCTCATTCTCCTGACACCCCACCCCATTCCGGAGAGTCTGATTGAGGAGATCTACATTGCAGCCCAGATAGCACATCTTTAGCAAGCTCCTCAGGCAATTTGGACGCAAGAGGTCCCTAACTACAAGGTAGAAGAAGCATCGCTCTGTGGCAATGGAGTTTTATCAGATTACCTTTGCTCCCTGACTAGAGAAACGGTCTCTGTTCTGCTGAAGGAATCTGAAAGGTGTCATAGGGGCCTAGCAGAGGAGACAAAAACAGAATTCGCCATCTTCACAATTTGGCCAACTTTGGCCAACTCAGCCAGGGACCATTCTGAAGACAGGTTAAGCAAGCAAGGGCCCGCCAACTCTTCCTTCCTCTATGGAAGGAAGTCACTATGCACAGCTCTTGCTGAGGGACTAGGGAGTCCCGTTCCACCTGCCTGAGAGTAGACATGTGAGGGACAAATGGAATATGTGGGAAAATGGAATTAAGATAAAAAATAAGAAATATACATTTTACCTCACACAATAAGGTCCATCAAGGTCAAGACACTTTTGTAGGCAATGATATCAGTTCATCACTAAAGAGCTGAGGGTCCTGGGAATTTCACGGTGTCAATGCAGTCTTTTTTACATTATTAACTGAAGAAAAAGGGTTGCCCTTTAAAGATTTTTTAAGATTAGGAAACAAAAAGAAGTCAGAAGGAGCCAAATCAGGACTGTAAGATGGATGCCTAATGATTTCCCATTGAGACTCTTGCAAAATTGCCTTTATTTGATTAGAGGAATGAGCAAGAGCATAGTTGCTGTTGAAGCTTTCCTGGGTGTTTTTTTTTTTTTTTTGCTAAAGCTTCGGATAACTTTCTCAAAATACTCTCATAATAAGCAGATGTTATCATTCTTT